>JAPKID020005029.1:0-11347 GCA_026931265.2 Tropidonophis doriae | reverse complement strand
AAAATACCTGTAACTTTACACGGGAGAAGACCCGAATAAACCAAAACCTGCATACGTATATATGTATATATGTATATATGTATATATGTATATATGTATATATGTATATATGTATATATGCAGTGCAGTGACACAGTACATATACTTGTTCCCCTGGCTCAGCTGATCAGGATGAGAGCCTGTGGCTATTAAAACTGCCTTATATGTAAAACAACCCAGGTTCAAATCCCAGTAAGCGTATGGCTAGCTGATGGGAGCTAAATAGCTTGAAATAGATCTATGCTAGTCTCTACATACATACATTCAGGGTAACTGGAAAAAATGCAGAAAATATGATAATTATTAAATGTCCTGAAAGATGGATTCATCCAATTGGTTTATCTAGTCCTGTCTTCTTAATACGTTCCCAAGAATTAACAGGATATCCTAGGACAGATTTGAAAGAACTGCAAGGACTTCAAAAAGTTGACATAAAGAGAAAATGGCATCTTTTTAAATGAAACACAGAATACACTTGACATTTAGTCAAGAATACCAATTCCCAGTATCTAAATCAGGAGTCCACAAACTTTTCAGCTCACTGCCCTCTTCAGGAAATTTCAGATTGTTCATTGACCCAAAACATGTATTAAATGAAAATAAATATAATTGATATTACTTTAAATAAAAGTACTACTAATAATAACAACAAGATTAGACAGTCTCAGTAATTCTTAGGGGTCAGTATTGAGCACTTTGAGGAACCCTGGCATAAATGAAGAATATATATTTACCTCTTTTCATTTTCATTAATATCATACTTTGAAACAATATCCATGTGACAATATAATTGACTCTTCTAATAAAAGTTTAGAACCTTTCCCCTCTTATATTGAAGTCAAGATAATGCTAAGATAAGTCATACTTTCCCCTTAGTTCTTATTACTACTTGGAAATGCATAATTTACAGCATTACAATCTGATTAAGTATTAAATTAATGTCAGGGGAGATCTTGACAATAATCCACATGGCTTTTGATACCTAATTATCACTCTATTCTTGACTGAGGTTTGTATAATAGGAAATTGCAACAAAAGAAATAGGCTATTTGCTTATGCAATACAACAGTAGTCATTTCATTTTAGTAGGTAGAAGACAAACAAAGAGACTGTGGAGAAAACAGATACTTCGAAATTGTTTTACTTATTTCCCCTTTTACCTTAAATTTCCTTCGCTAAAAATAACCTTGATGATCAAATTGTATATGAAATAACTGATTGATTGCATGAATATGAAATGATTACTTATGTATCTCTTTCCACTTTGTAGGTAAATGGAAAATTTATTGTATTACTTTTTTTTTATGTATGAAGCCTCGGAGGGAGCTGACACCTCCGACACAGATGTCCTCAAAATGTCTTTTTCACACCTTACTTTTCCCTACTGTTAAAATTTGTAAAAACCAATAAAACTTTTTTTTTTTAAAAAATGTATATGATCATCATCAGGAAATTTTACTCCTGAACGCAGGGTACCAGATAAAGCAAATTGAGTTAGCACAGTTTGCTGAGTGACTCATGGTGATGGTGATGATGAAAAGCTAATCCCATGAAAATTGTGCTTGTTGAAAAACAAGAAGGGGAAGAAATGTTTTAGACGTTGGATTCTTTTTTACACAGGCAAAAAATCAACTATTTAAATCAGAGATGTCCATCTTTGGCAGCTTTGGCATTCTGGTTGGGGTATTCTGGGAATTTAAGTCCACAAGTCTTAAAGTTGCTAAGCTTGGACAGCTATAGAATCAGTCTTTATCAGAATGAAAAGCTATAATCTCTATAATCATAAACCCAATGGTACACTACTGCTATGTTGCAACAATGTGATGAAAAACAAGTTCAACCTTCTAATTTCTCTCTTTCTCTCAAAGAAATTGTTTAACAAGACACATCTGTGATTTTCACAATCTTGTCCTCCTCCATTCTAATCAAGAGGAAGTGGAAAAGAAAAGGCACATCTGGGAAAGACTGAGTTAATGTAAGTTAATGTATTATAGATAGTCCTCAATTTATGACTACAGTTGAGCCCAAAAGCAGTTGTCCAGTGAGTTTTGCCCCATTTTGTGGCCTTTTCTGCCACAATTGTTAAGCGAATCAGTGTACTTCTTAAGTGAATCGTGCAGTTTTCAGACAAATCTGGCTTCTCCCATTAATTCTGAGAAGCCTACTTGAAAAGTTACAAATTGTGGTCCCATAACTCTGGGACATTGCAACTGTCATAAATACATGTCAGTTGCCCAGCACCTGAATTTTGATCACGTGACCATGGGATGGTTTCAAAGTTGTAAGTGTGAAAATCAATCCATAAGTCACTTTTTTCAGTGCTGTTGTAACTTCCAATGGTCATTAAATGAATGGTTGTAAGTTGAAGACTACCTATATTAACATTAAAAGTATAATGTACTTTTTCAGAAAGACATTATGAATGCTAAGGATGAGTTAATCAAATGTTGAAGTTGTGTTTTCTATTTTGAGACCATAATTCTTCGGTGAGTTTGATATGAAGGCACATATTTTCAATTCTGTTTCATTTCCTTCTTGTCTTTTCTTTATATTTCCTTAAAGCTCTTTTCCTTTATACAACGAACAAATGGAAAAGATTAATTCTAGATCATTATCTATTGTTCTTAACTGGGTGGGCTGGATGCAGCTTTCCATTTCATCACTAATATCTGATTTGCTGTGGCATTTATTTCGCTCTGCCACAAGTTCAGAAACGAAAGCATAATAAACTGTAGTTCAAATACATTCTGATTTATAGAACACCGAGAGCAAAGCAATTTCTTAAAGTTTAATAACTGATTGCTCTTAATAGTGAGGTATTTATAAATTATAAGCGATATAGCTGTACCAAAATTTGGGCAATGTTTAAATTGAATCTGACATAGAACTACTGTAAAAGATACATTGGATTCTCATTTTTTGTAGTTAAATAAATATTCTTAAAGCAAGCTATATCCCTTTAAAAAAGAAAATGCAAATATAGTTCAGTGATTTAGTTGCTTTTTACTACACAGTCTATGCTTTGTTTTTAAAATCCATGCTTTGTTTTTAAAAACCATTTTGTTTGTGCTTTGGTTTTAACAATGCTTATCATAATAAAATCTGGCATGTTATTTGGCTTAGCTAGATGTTGCAAACAAGATGTTGTATAAATAATCCAATAGGAAATTGTAGTTGTTAAGGGTATTGACTGTGACATATGTGCTACTGAGCTCAATTGGCTTCTTTCTCTAAACAATCCTTCCCAGCCTGGAAATAATTTCCAATGAACATCTTGAAATTTTGGAACATCGCTGTTGAGATTTTAGTACATTCATTCAGATGAAACACTATGCCATGTTTTCTTACATTCAAATCCATAATTCATAGTTTGCAAGAATCTATCAAGCTTGGAACTGTAGCTATGTAATGCTTATTCCACCTTCTTAACCCCAGCCTACTCTCAAACATGCCTGTTGCATTGATATTCACTCCCTCCAGTTGTACTTATCCTTCTCATCAGGGGTGGGCTTCAAAAATTTCAGCAACAGGTTCTCTGCCTGGTTTCTGGGTGGGTGTGGCCATGGTGGGGATGGTTTAGTCAGCCTTCTGCATCATGGCAGGGGGCCGTTTTCGCCTTCCCCCAGTCTCTGGAGGCCCTCCAAAGTTTCCGGCTTTCTGGAACTTCTGGGAGTCCCTTCGGGGAGATGGGAGCGGGGTATAAATCTAATAAATTTGAATTTGAATTTGAATTCCCCCCCTCCCCAAGTCTCTGTGTGGGCCCTCCATTTATCTCACATCCAAATGGGCCAGGTGGAGACTCCTGGGAATGGAAGGGTGGGGTGGGCGTGGTCAGCCAAGGGTGGGATTTGGAAGTTCGCTAGCTATGGGTTCTCCCGAACACAGGCGAACCCATAGCAGCCCACCCCTGCTTCTCATGACCAACCCTTTGCCTCTAATAATACTGCTCTTGTTTATTCTTCTCCTACATTGTTTGGATCATATCCTAATTCCAGGCAAAAAAGAATGAGACATTTTCTCCAGAGAGATTTTTAGTGATGTTGGATTTAAATATTAGTCCCAGTTACCTCTCTTCTTGGGGACTCAGAGAGAGCTTCTATGTTTGGTATAACCAGCATTTCCAACTCCCCTGATAATGGCTTGTTAAAAGTAAGCAAATTATTTGGCTGATCACTATCAAACAACAGCACCTCCACTTCACAAAGAGCGTATTTTCAGATGCACAACTCATACCTTCAATGCTTTCTTAATTGGAAAGACTGACTCATCTGTATGCTCCTCAATTCCCAGCCTGCATATTGCAGCAAGCAGCAGGGAAGACCGGCATAAAGGAAATAGGCTAAATTTTCTCTCTACTGCAGGCATACTGTGAGCGCAATAGGTTGTGTTGTAGCAGGGCTCATTACATGAACTGGCCTTAAGACTGTCTCTAGATTTTTCATCCCCCCAGCCTCCTCATTATTCTGAGATAATCTAGTTATCTCAGTATTACAAATCATTTCAGTTTTAAATAATATATAACATTAGGCCTGGGCAAAAGTTTTGAAAGACACTTTCTTTCAGTCATGGCTTTGATGAAGTACCCTTTCCATGTTCCCTACTAGGTACTGAATGGAAGCTACTGTGTGGTATTAAATTGGCTGCTTTATTATATTATTTTATGTATAAATGCACATAGAATACCTTTCCATTGAGTCAAAGTGGCTGCTGGAATCCAAGCAGACCAACTTAGTGCTCGTGACTGGAAATTCTGGAATCTAGTGATCACATTTTTGAGTCAAGATGCTGCCTCAAAGAGGATTTTTCTACTTGGAGTTTAGGTAACTCTGTGAAGGAAAATATGAACGTGCATCATATAATCCTATGATCTGCTGAACATCCTCTGCTCAAAATACTGATGCCTTCATTAAATTCAATCACAACTACTGCAAGTGCTGATTTAAGTACAACTATATAAAACCCGGTCATTCATATATGTATGTATGTATGTATGTATGCATGTATGTATGTTACGGTTTTGAGCTGATCAATAAATAAGTCAGGGAGACTAGAATAGATCTATTTCGAGCTTATTAGCTCTCATTAGCTAGCCATACCCTTACTAGCCATACCCTTGCCATTAAGCCGGGCTTAATGGCAAGGCTCTCGCCTGGCATGTAATACAGCCCTAGTTCGAATCCCAGTAAGGGTATGGCTAGCTGATGAGAGCTAATAAGATCGAAATAGATCTATCCTAGTCTCCCTGACTTATTTATTGATCAGCTCAAAAACGTAACATACATATATGTATATATTCCTTCTGTTTCAAATATGGCTAAATCTGCATAGTTTCCATGAAATTCAATTACAGAACATACATCTTCTGCTAGATGTGTGTGGGAGGAGCAGAAAATTTGGTCCTTATTTAGTCAGTGTGGTGTGGAATGTGTGATTCACATTCCTGTAATAAAATTGTGACAGGAATTAACATTTTTTAAAAAGGAGTATGTTAGATATTAGCTCAGGCTAGCTAGACCACAAAAGATTTGCAAGTCTCACTGAACAATATCAGTGGTAATGTTATATTTAAACTAAAATCCTATTATAATCCCATGCAATTTTGCCATTATTTAATATTAGCATACACACACACATTACGATTGAATTGGGCCCAACATTCCCAACAACTGATACTTTGAAATCTCCAAGTGTGACCTTAACACATATTTTTTGAAGAGCAGTGCTAAATTTAAGTTAAATTTGCACGCATTGTATATTTACCTAAGAATAAGCCTTACTGAAGTAAAGGCTGAACATATGAGTTCTCATCAAACACTGTGAGCTCCACTGTTAATATAATCTTAACTTATTTTGTTTTAGTGAAACTCTTTAAGCACATTGCTTAATCAGCAATAAACAATACCAATTTATCCATTATGACTGTATTGAAGATGGTGGTGTCGTAATATCAAAACAGTTTTTATGTAAGAGGGAAAATGGAGAACAGCAGATAACTGAACCCTTGTCTCTGTGCTGAAGGAGCAGGTGATAAGAAAGCTCTCACAGTTCTGTGAACTATTAAAGTATCTGGATTTCTAGCTTATTATCACTTCAAGTAAATATCCATACGGTATTCCTGCCCAGAAGTGGTGGGATTCAAAACATTTTACTAACGGTTCTGTAGGCGTGGCTTGGTGGGTGCAGCAGGAGAAGGATATTGCAAAATCCCCCCAATCAGCTGGTTCTCAGGAGGCAGAGAATAGATGGGGGTGGGGCCACTCTGAGATGGTATTTACCAAAGTACTCAAAATTTCCTCTACCGGTTTTCCAGAACTGGTCAGAACCTGCTGAATATCCCCTCTGCTCCTCAGTCTGAGCTATGTCTACATAATGGTTTGTGGGAATGACCTTGGAAGACAGGCGGGACACACCCCCATTGAAAAATCCCATTTAAATTCTGCTTTATAATTCCTTCAATGCTGCTTTACAAGGAAGCTTTAGAAGCTAGGTTTAAAAAATAGAAATATAACAAAATATGAAATTCTGTTACGGAGGCCAACATTTTCTGGGTTCATTCACTGAACAGCTACTAGGGAATTGTGAGCTGAATTAAGTAGGTTGGTGTTCTCAAATGAATCACAGAAAAATGGAATAGAAGAACAAGTAGAAACAGATTACAAGCAAGCAATCTTAAGGGTACGAAAGAGAAGAAGCTCCAGGTGCTTCTCTCCGAAGGAGTACTTTAATGGGATGATTTTAAAAAGGATGCTTTACCCATTATCTAATGCAGCTGCATGTTCGCCAATCAGCAGATTAGATCAATGGGGTTTACAAGCAGTGCCAAGGGATCTTCAAGACACCATCCATGGCTAGCATCACTTCATGTTAGCCAAGGTCAGACTGAAGCAAGCATCAGATAGGGCCAGATATAAAAGTGACATGGCGACATTCATTTTACATTGGGTTTGTATTGTTTCCTTTTTCCCTGATATCCTCTCCTTCTCCCTGGAGGGAGGAGACAGTTCACTTTGAACCGATCTCTTGCAATGAACATTTGAAATTGGTTCAACTTGAACATATAAATTTAAGCCAACCCTAAACGACAGATATTAATAGTTATGTTATGCAGGATATTTCATCCCATTCCATTCTCTCCCCTCCTCCCCAACTTTTCCATTATTCAAAAGATTTCCTCGTTAGCATTTTCATAGTATTATTCAGCCATTACTGAAGTAATATGAAGCCTGTCTTTATTATACTCATTTTGGCACAACAATGAAAGGATAACTATATAATGCTGTAAGCCTCTAGTGGGGAAATGACCTCAACTGCTATTCCATGGCACTAACAATATTCAGTTCCTTAAAATATATGCCAAAAAAGCTGATTTGTATTTTAGCAAAACCTGTTCTTTTCAGGTTGCTCTTAGCATATATAACCAGGATCTAGAACAGTGTTTTTCAACCTTGGTGACTTTCCGTACTGTGGACTTCAACTCCCAGAATCCCCCAGCCAACACTGGCTAGGTAATTCTGGGAGTTGAAGTCCACAGGACATAAAGTTGCCAAAGTTGAGAAACTCTGATCTAGAACATGTTGAAGACTTTTGCTTTTGGAGATTTTGACCATTCATTTTCAGTTAGCTTTAAATGCTACAATGGACATTTTGTCTTTTTTTGTCTCTTTCGAAGCTTCCACCAAGATGTCTTTTTTCTCCTGCAATCTTTGTACTTCTGCAAACTTCAGAGATTTCTTCAGGCCTGCTGATACTTCTCCCTTGTGAGTGGGTGTATTTTGGGTACATAGCAACATCACAACCTGAACATCCCAAAATAAATGAAACAAGGATGAAGACACTGCTTCTGATCTAAACACTTCATTGCAAGCCATTCTCCCATCCTTGTTTCCTGCAGGGTGTTCCAGTTTGTAGTCTGTGGAAATGTATCTGCTCATAAATACTTTTCGTTCTAAGTCTTTAAACACCACCCACAACCCAGCCTCATAAAAGTACAGCCTGGCTGCTCTTTAGTTTGCTTCTTCTTTGTTTAAAGTTTGTTCTATTGAAGGCTTCAATTAACAAGTTCCATGGAAAAAAGCATGAATCACACTGTAACTCTTCACCCACCTTCCTTACAAGCTTTTGTTTCAAGATACTTATTCAAATTTAAGCAAGAAAATCAGCTTCATGATGAGTGTACCAAATGCAACCTCCTATAATTTTATTCAGGGTTGCCCCCCTCCCAATATGTCCAGCAGCATAGAAACTTTAGAGGGGATGAAGAATATTAGCAACACCATCTAAACATAGAAATTAATTTCTGTTGGTGCCTTGTAAACATCTTCATTATGGCTACAGAAAGCCAATTGGGAAAAACATATTTGTGGCCCCTTTGAAATATAAGTGGAAAATTGGAAAACCAGCCTTAGGTAATGAATGAATGATTCATAAACAAGTTGCAAAACAAATCACCAGGCTTCATCTTCTTACAAATTAAAAGTCCCATGTTTTATCTTTATCTATTGATTTATATCTTTATGCAACAATAATTCCACCAGCTCTGAGTGACTAATTTTGAAATAAAAGAAGTGCAGTTAACTGTTTAATTATCATAAAAGATCAGGGGTAATAAAGTCAAGCATTCCTTGTTCACCAGACCCCATTTGATAAAGCCTTCATATTAGAGAAGAATCAATTTAAAAACAGAACAAAGTGAAGAATAAAATAAATACTTTTCTCTCCATGCCACTTAACATTTTAATTTATGTACATTTTTTCACAGTCCGCTTTTAGCAACTCTACTAAATTTGAGAAGCAGAAATCCAGAGGACCACTAGATGGCAGTAGAGAGATATAGAAAACTCATTCTAATCCAGTCTTGATAGTCCTACTTTTCCCAATAAAATGAGAGTACACCACCAAATAATATAACTGTCTTAACTGGAATCTGTACCCCAAACTGATATACATACTGAGCAAAAAAGGTATTTGATTCCTCTAACATCCAACACACATCCAACTAAACAGTGAACCAAAGGACCAATATAAAGCCCACTACAAAATTTGCAAATACAATTCAAATCCTATTGCTTTTAATGTTGTCCTTTACTTTTGGTTAATGTACTAATAATTCAAATAAGAAAGGTCATAGAAAGATTCTATTTAATAACGTCAACAGAATTTAAATATTTTAAATCATACACTTCCTACCGGCATTCAATCAATCAGTGCAGTATTCCTGTATAGCAGGTTAATAACCAGACATTTTCTGTGGTAGGAAAGTTATTTATGTGCCAAAATATAATTCACTTGCCTATTCACCAAAACTGAAAGTGAGCGTCCAAATGCAGGTGCCATGAAATATGCTTGTCAAGGCACCTCAAGACATCTCCAGATTGTTTGTCATCATTGAAAAAAGAAGCTAGACACTTTAGAATCTCTTTGCAATCTTGTACTAATGGTGCCACCTTGTCAGACAGAAAAGAAACCTTCCAAAATTAGTTTTCCTTACCTTTAAAAATAATTGATGCAATAGGATCTGGTTTCCCAAACGTATGTTTAGGGATATTTGCAGCTGATTCTACAATTACCCGAAGCATTGTCTCAAGCAGACTTTAAAAAGAAGCTGTTTTCGAAGTAGAAAGTTCAGAGGGAGAAAAATACTTGAGTTTTTCGGCAGGCTCCAGAATGAAATGCCAGGAGGAGGAGGAAGAATAAGAGGAGGAGGAGACAAGAAGGAATGGCTTTGTTACAGCAACGGGCAGCTCGCAGCAGAATTACCAAGTTTGTTACCAAAGCAGAAGAAAAACGATGCATACCATCATTTACAATTCCTGTCTATTAGATAACAAAACTGATATGGATTCTAATTCAAGAATTTCAAAGAATTTGCAAAGCCTCAAAAGGGGAAATGCTCTCTATACTAATTAGGAGGAAGACATATGAACATGCTTTAAACAGTTACTGAATTAAGGAACCATTCATTCAAATCCATTTCATATTTTCCATTTTTATGGCTATGGAAATAATAGCCAAACCAAGACATTTTTAAAAAAATGCATGAACGTTTCCTTTAAAAGTACATTCTTTCCTCACGTTTGTGGTTTGAGTGTCATTCTCCTTCTTTTTAATTCAGGAATGTTGTAAACAGTCTAAGATCGCCCCCTTCGGCAAAAGTCAACCTTGTACATAAATTGTAAAAGTCATCTCTAAATTTCGTGCAGTCAGAGTTTGTAGTAAGAAGAAGAGAGAAGAATCAAACTCCAACGTGATCAATTGTGAATGAACTGTTTTTCAGCGTACTGCCTGAAGCTAAAATAGCAGATTGGTTCTTCCACACACTGTATGCTGCAGGGACCTTTCCAGTGGAGATTTCTGAGTGGGAACCAGCCACAAAATATTATACCACTTACTGCAGATTTTCCTTCTAAACAGATTTAGAAAAAGAGTGGGGAAAGTGAAACATATTAGCAAGGTTTTGAATAGAATCCACTGTTCATCATATCCATAAAATTTGAGGAATAAGGCAAGGCAATTGTATAAAACAGTGGTGTCTAGAGGTTAAACCAGGAAGCACTGAATTCTAATCCTGCCTTAAAAAGGCAGCTGGGTGACTTTGGGTCAGTCATTCTCTCTCAGCCCAAGGAAGAAGAAAATAGCAAACCAATTCCAAAACTGCAAATTACATGGACTTGGCCAGGCAGTTGTTAGGATTCCAGATTAGATCTAAAACAGGCAGGCAGGCAGGTACCCATGCATGTAATAAACATATTTGGAAATTCTGTGCTCTTCCCCACCAAACACAAAACAGTCCAAGTACTTCTCATGCTACCTGTGCTAGACTGATTTCCTATACATGTCTGATAAATACATATTTATGCAGCTAAATTTTATTTTGCCCTCCTAAAAAATAAGAAAAACATTTGCTTTGTAAGAAAATAAAAAGAATCAGAGGAATCAGGGCATGAAGAAAGACAAAGAAGAAGAAAAAGAAAGTTACCATCCTCTGAACCACTCTGACATATTGCAATAGGGAGAGAATAAAAGCCTATCCTGGAAGCATTCTACATTTCAATCGTGTATATGTGCACAAATTGTGAAACCAGGCTGTCTTCGAGACATGCACTATTGTTTGGAATTAATATGAATGAAGGTGAATATATATGTTCCAGGATAATGTTGCAGGATCCAATCAAGATCAGTCACCGGGACCAGAGGTTTTGTCTTCCGAGCTTTTGTCCTCATGCTGGAGCCCATGTCCATGTCCTCGGAAGTGACAGAGTCAAACTCTTCCCACAAAGATGTCTCAAGACCCGCTCCCGTCCTCTCGTCT
>JAPKID020005028.1:0-11347 GCA_026931265.2 Tropidonophis doriae | reverse complement strand
CCTTCCTTCCGTCCTGGATTAAAAAGCAAAAATCCCATCATTATATGAGGGAACAAATAGAAAACATGTCCCTATACTGTCCTTAAGCTTATCTCTCACCATGTAAAGAGACAGGGAAATTATTTTGATGGAAATATATAAGAAGCTTACTTAAGCAAAGGGGGTTGAAATATTATTAAGTTCAGTACAATGAGATAACATTAGGCATAGGCAAATCTCTCCCTAATTAAGTGAAAATATAAAATGAGGTATGGCACAATCAGACTTGCAAGATTCTGTAATTATAGCCAATCTCAATAAAAGTAATTTTAGCCTTCGTATGAAATTGAATTTCTAGTCTTCTCCACCTCTTTTAACAGAGTAACAGAGTTGGAAGGGACCTTGCAGATCATCAAGTCCAATCCTACATGAGACCCTACATGTGCCTCTACCTAGGATCGAACTCACAACCTCCTGCTTGTGAGGCAAGAGCTCTACTTCTAGGCCGCAGCAGCTTCCCTTGTGGAGATGGTGGCCCAAATCAAGTACTGGAGAAGATGTCTAAACTGGGCACTGTAAGAATCTGCAAGGAATTGCTTCTCCAGAGAGTAGGACCTGCAAGACAAGAGATAACATTGCTCAATCCAGGGGACCAAAAGCAATGAACTGCCTGTTCTCACAGGACAGTCAGACACTATGAGAGACAGATGGTTCTCCAGATAACTAGGTTCTATTCCATATAAGACTTAATGGGCAATAACAAGCACATTGAATTGTCCATTCAAATGACCATAAATGGAGATAATATTTTCAATTCCAGTAGTTCTCATTATGGACATTTTCCGATAGTTTCAGTTAAAAGGGGAAAAGAAATGTAAAATTATTTTTATTTGCAGTCCAAAAAAAGTGCAGTTCCATTTCATTTTCAGTCACAATATAATTTCCAGTTATATACCAATAAAGCAGCTGTTTATAACTTTCCCTTATTTTGGATACTACAAATATACATATGCATCAGGTATTAAAGTGAGCTATTCTTGAGGTCACTTGGCTCTCAATGCTCATGTGGATTAGGATGAAATCATCCTATTATAGTTTTATGGTGTAATAATTTAACCTGCAATAAAAATGCCCATTCTTCCATAAAACAGAGCACTAGAAGACTCCCCACTGCATAATAGTAAAAGATGTGTGAGTAGGAGAGACAGGGAAAAAGTTGCACAAAGTCTTTAATTCTTCTTTAAGAAACTTTATCACATACTTATGAGACATAAAAATCGACCTCCTCCAACTTAGTGCTTAACAGCTGTATTGAAATAGCATAATTTGACCTAAATATATACATTTTAATGTAGCTTTTTAAAAAAATACCAGGGAAAATAAAGAAAAGGCTGCTGGGCAATTTAACTAACCAACTAACATCACTGGGTGTTTGGTTCACTGGCTTTCCAAGACATCTGCTTCATGCCATATAAGACCTTAATATACCTAAACCATGTCTTGCACCCTGATTTTTTAAAAGATGCAAAAGGATCCATTATTAAGTTATTTAATCTCGCTTAATCCACTGAAACCCTTCTCTGGGCCTCTTGTCATTCAAGCCCTGATAAATGAGGATATTGCAGCATGGCTTAGTACTAATTCCTGCCACATGTGTACACTCTACTGAGTATTCCAATCAATCAAATGTTGCCAATAAACTAAATTTTCTGCTGATTCGCTGTAGGCTAATGTGCTATAGAAAGTGGGTCAGGTTTGGCTGATTCATTCTCCCTGGAACTTCAGGATGGAATTAACTGAGGGCTAAAACTTAAACCAACAACTTAAATATATATATATGCAAAATGGATGTGAGTGGGGGATTAATTTTCACATTCCGAGAATTGCACAATTAAAAAGAACACACAGATGGCTTTTTTCAATTAAGTTAAGGATATATTCTTATTTATTAGTCTCAATATGAATAAATGCATTCATCGGGGATCTGGAAGTGGCCAAAAATCACGGCCAACCATTGCAGATCAGCAACAATCAAACAGTTGGTCCTGGAATGGAAATGTCAGAACATACAAAGGAAATGGCTGCCCAGCCTGTGTAGCTCACCACTCTGAGAAACACGCTGAGGCCCATCCCTACACAAGGGAAATGCTGCCAACATTGCTAGTCCAAGGAAATAATCATTAATAAAAGGAATTTGGTTGGCAGGATTTTGTTGTTGTCATTGTTTTGCTGCTACCAGGATGATTAGAACTGAGTACCAAAGGAAGGGATTGAGATTGCAATCAATGGCATCCTTTCAATACATATTTTTCTCACATAAAATAAATTAAGTCAGTGTTTTTCAAGCTTGGCAATGTATAGACTTCAACTCCCAGAATTCTGCAGTATTCTGAGAAGTGACATCCATGCACCTTCAAGCTGTATGTTTGAAGAATACTGTGTTAAGCTATGCATAAAGATGACTTTCATCCAGACTGAATTCAACTCCTGCTGACTACACAGATACTTGAAAATAGTCTTATTAATAATATGGATCTAGTTTGGCATTACCTTCTGGTTTTGTTTTGTTTTACTTTTCCATTTCTGATGGTTTTCCATTCAAGGGCTAATCAGGTCTGACTCTGTTTTATTTGGCTCCTCTAGAGGCTGTCATCAAGTATGTATATATGTCCCCAAATCAAAATTTTAAAATGCAATTCATACAACATTTCCACCCTTTTCAAATACATTCTATACAACAGATTTACTACCCAGATCCACCCCAACCCCACCCAGCTCCCACCAAATCCTTAAAATAATGTATAGACTAAGAAAATCCAATATGATACAACCCTTCTTTCTACTAAAATTAATATAACAATACTTATCTCGTAACATATAACATAACATAGCCCAATCATCATAACTTCCCCCGAACCTTGCCTCCTCTCAAACCCACCCTAGCCCACCCTAACCCTCCCACACCCCGGACTTCCTTCTTATCCAAACTAATAGTTCCCAACAAACCTCCTAGCTTGTATAACTAATTACTCTTTCAGTTATTTATTGACCTAAAAATCTGTCCGCTATTATTTAAAAACTAAACAATATTTACTAATCTAACATCTATTTTCTACACATTACAATTCTTCTATTTAGTCTGATTTATTTAAATCTAATCATCTTCACCTCTGGATTACATAATTCTAACGTCTTCTTGACCATTATAATCAGTCACCAACAAATATTACAAATTCAGTTAAATAGTACCCGCAATATCACTCTTCTTGATATTCTTGAGAAAATAGTAGGCCAGGACTACCTATAATATGTCAGAATAAATATGAAGTGCCAGAATTTATATTCCTTCCATCTTCACTTCTAGGCCTAATAATGCTCACCTTTCCTCTCACAGATCATGGGGGCATTGCCTGATTTGCAATGATTTGATTTGCAATCTCCTTCAGATGGAAAATAATTGATTTTGTTGCAAAGGAGACACCTAGGTCAATATCTTCTGTGTTTTTAGCTAAAGAACTCTGTCTGCCACTTTCTCCTACTGTTGGCCTTTATGGTAATCTGATGAAGAAGCAATATTCTTGTATTAAAGTCAATATTATATGATGATTAACTTATTACATTTTAGGCTGAAAATGACATCTTCAAATTCCTATCAACATTCCTAGGCTCACTGGATGATTTGTATTTAGTCACTCTCTAGGTTCAACCCACGTCAGTGGTTGCTGTTGAGACAAAATTAAGGGAGACCCTCATATATGCAATCTTTGGTGCAGGATAGAGAAAACATAAGATAGAAGTGCAATAAATAATTATACAGCTAAGATATTTCATAGTCTTATGCATGAAAACTAAAGCCAACTCACTCAACTGGACTGGCTTTAAAGAAAACATTTAAGATGGCAGAGTGAAAATGAAGCATCCATGGTTTTGTTTTAAAAATCTAAAACACGGAGCAAAGGTTATCCTCCCCTATGGGACTTCATGTGGATCCCATATGGAAGATAAGGTCTATCAATGCTGCCTCAAGAGTTTTTCCCAGGCTGCTCTTACCCATGTCTTACTGGTTTCAATCTCTTTTGTGTATAGTTTAGCATTATAGTTCAAAATAGTATTGCTTTATAATGGAAATTTATTACCTAAAAAAGAAATATGCACAACCGCTTTCCTCCTCCACTAACTTTAGTAAAAATGCCAACAGAAATAATTATCAAATAGTTTTTCTAGACTTTTTATATAATATTTTTCAGTTTGAAAAACTACTTTTACAGTATTTCCCTGTAAATTTTATATGGTGCAGAATATTACACATAGAAAAATATGAACATTTATGTGACTGTCCCTAAGGCTAATAGGACTACAATACATATATCTGGAGGCAAAATCTGACCTTAATCATGTCACTATAATCAGTACAATCAAAACCAGCCAGTTTAACACTGGAAGTATCATGAATTATTACAGCTGATTCAAAATTAATTACTCTCACTCATAATTTAGTTGCAAAGTTCCTAGGAAAAAACCTCTAATAACGTATGTATGCATGTATGTATGTATGTATGTATGCATATATGCATGTATGTACCTGCCACCACTAAAAGATGCCAGAAATAACATGCAGGTGGGGGCATGGAGCGAGATGTGGCTCCCCTTGCCATCTTTCTTGCCTCCTTGCCAGGCATGACAGGGCTTCCTACCCATCACTTAGCCACCTGCACCTTTAGAGTTATAATTTGGGGACGGCAGGTGGGTTGAGGGAGAAGCAAGTCCTGTGTCCTAGCAGCACCAGAGACTTGCAGTTCCATCACATTCATTGCTGTTTTGTCCAGGAAAGCACCTTGTAAAAAAAAAAAAAATCGTGAATTTGAGAAGTTTGATTGAACTTTGTGAGGTTTTTTTACAAGGTGCTTCCCTGGACAAAATGGTTAGGAACACGTGGAACTGCAAGTTTCTGGTACCGCTGGGATCGTTTGTCCCCCACCTTACCTGCCCCCCCCTCTCGCTAAAGAGACAGCGGGAAAGGGAAGCAGCCAGGATGCTGTTGCCATTAGGGCAGGGTGGGAGGTGTTCTTTTTGTGCAGGAAGAAGTGTGGTGTGAGGCACATTGTTAGCCTGCCACTCTTTTTGCGGCAGGTCCTCTTTTTGCCTCGCCATCAGCCTTACCGGTAGGTATGGTAAGGGCATGTGGGGTGCGTGGGAAATGTCCCCCCCTTTCCGCCCCTCTGGCCTTGGATGGAACCAAGATTTACCCTGTTTCCCTGAAAATAAGACCTCCCTGGATAATAAGCCCAATCGGGCTTTTGACCACATGCAAAAATAAGCCCTCCCCAAAAATATTGCAACACAACAGCAGCCCTGAGGTGACCATACTTGCTGCCTCCTGCACCTCAAAAATAATAAGACCTCCCCGAAAATAAGGCCAAACACTTATTTTAGAGATAAAAAAAAAATAAGACTGAGTCTTATTTTCGGGGAAACATGGTAATTCCAAATGACATTACTAGAACGGTAGCTTCAGTAACATTATTCCTGAAAATTATGTGCTTACCAATAAAAGTATAAATGAGAGTGATAAAGGATCATAAACTTTTATAGATATCTTCCACCCCACTTCATTGTACTATCAATACTCTTTTCATGAAAAGTATCAAAAAGACTGCTGTAAATATGATCTAAAGGTTTGAGGGTACTGTTAATGAAATACTTTTTGAATGCTTATGAAATTTGGTTTAATAAAAGATTCCTCAGGTTTAAATGAGAAAGTGTAAGACATTTCCAGTAAACATAAGGCTGACAAGTAACTGATCTAATTGGTTTTGTACCTAGGAGAGATCTAGAATTCGCAATCCCCTAGTTTTTAGCCTGGTGCCTTAAACACTACAGCAAACTGTTTCTCCTTTTAATGAATACATCATCGATATTTATGAAATGAATAAAGCTGATTGTTCAATATCAAATGTAGATCTCATTAAACATTAAAATGATCTAGATCAAGAAACAGTTTTACAATGTGGATGGGCTCTTTCATATAGGATGTGACTATGGAAAAGATACTTGTAGTATTTATTTAAGTGTACCACAGAACAGTAAATTAAAAAAAACCTCAAATAATGTTATGTAAAATAGTCCCAAATTTTAAAAATGAACAACAGATACAATTAAATACATTGCTAGGTTACAATTTTTAAAGAGTTTTTAGGAAAACTGTTCCATTTGTACAAAAATGAAGCAGTGCCAGTCGATCACAAATGTAATAGTTATAGAAACACAAAATATTAATTATATAACCTGCATCTATCATGTCATGAATGATGTAAAGTATGTAATTTGGGCCATCACTGCAATGAGATCACGACATATAGCACCACTCCCCCGCCCTCCACAGATACACATGAGTATTTGTTCATACTGTGGTAAGATCCACCGCAATTTTTCAAAATAAAATCTGTGTGTGATGTGTCACAAAAGATAGAGGTAATAATGAATAACAAGGACTACAAAATCCAAGACTGTAGCATATCTATACAGTTGCAACAGTCTATATCGGGGTAGTCAACCTTTTTATACCTACCGCTCACTTTTATATCTCTGTTAGTAGTAAAATTTTCTAACCGCCCACCGGTTCCACAGTAATGGTAATTTATAAAGTAGGGAAGTCATTTAAATTTTAAAAAAGGAAAGTGCTTCAGTATCAGACAAAGCCCCTACCGCCCATCATGAAAGCTGGAATGCCCACTAGTGGTAGGGACCAGGTTAACTACCACTGGTCTATATTATGGAACACATATGGCATATAGGAATGTCATGTAGATCCTTTACGCATATTCAACCAAACACAGGTATAAAAAGGTATAGTTTTCCCATTTTCAGTCATGTTCGTTTCTAGGGGGTAATGCTCATCTCTGTTTCTTAGACAAGGGAGCCAACATTGTCCAAAGACATTTCCGTGATTATATGGCCAGCATGACTATATGCCAAGGTATATGGAACACTGTTACCATCCCATCAAAGTGGTATCTATTTATCTACTCACATTTGCATGCTTTAGAACTGTGAAGTGGGCAGGTGCCGGGGCAAGTAACTGGAGCTAACTCATGTCTTGAACTCAGACTACCAGGTTTCCAGCTGACAAGTGCAGCATTTTTAACCACTGAGTCACTGCAACTCTGAAACACACTTAGGTATGTTCTTTGTAAGAAGATATAAAAGATCTCCATGAAGACCCTAATTTATCACTATGAACCCTTGTCCTTTGCATAATTTCACATATTACATATTCAAGGCCATACTTCAGCATGGCCCAGTGAAATTACTATTTAGCTAATTTCTGTCCTCTTTTTACCAACTAGCAATCAGTGATGTCCATTTTCATCAACTGTACATAACATTTCATAGAACCATCTGTAATAATACTAATTCACATTGCTATAACGTAAGAATAAAAAATTGCAATAGACATCAATTAAAAGACAATTTTTTTCACAACGTACTTGAAGGCCAATAGGATAATTTTGCTTGAAGCAATGAATTAATTTAAAAAGGGGAAACATTCTATGGGTAATTAACAAGTGATTTTATCAGTAACATTTCTCAAAAGGCGCTTTAAGGTTATTTGGAAAATGATCTTGAAAGCAATTACCAATCCGCTGCATCTCTGTCACATAAATTTACGTAGGTGTCCACTAGGCTACATATCTATATAAATACACTTTATGAAGAAATTTATTAGGCCCTTCAAATAAAACTATAGAACAAGCTGATTAAAATTTCTATAAATCAACTGCTATTACACAAGTTGCAACTGTTCTTTATTATTCTCAGAAAACACTTTAAAATTAATAACCCCAATCTAAGGATCTCCAGATGTGCTGTAATTGTTGATTCCCAGCTTTCCCCATCTCATTGGCCATTCCAACTGGAAATTATGAAAATAAAGGTGGCAAGCTATCCCCACCAGGCAAGGATTTGAAACAATTAGACAAGTTCACAAAAATGCCAGAATTCCAGATAAGAGATCATTTTATTGAAGAAAGATGAAACAAGCACACTCAAGGATGGTAACTATCTCTCTTTCTATGTCTCTCTCTTTCTCTCTCTCTTTCTCTCTCTCCCTCTCTCAAGATTTCATCCAGATTGGGATAAACTTAAAAACTGAAATTAATAGAAATCAGTTTAATTATGACAAACAAATTCAATAGGATTTGTGTTTATTTTGGTCTGGATTCATTTCTAACTATCAAAAATGTTAACAGGCCTTGATTTTATGGAATATACAGATCTTAAAATATAATCTAAATTTGTGATATCCATCTATGGGCTATTGCATGAAAACAGTGAATTATTACTTCAGTTTATATTTCTTACTACGTGATCTACAAAATGCTGGGAATTCAGAAAATGCACCATCATTGAATAATATTAAGAGGGTACAACTCAAAATAATAACATTAATTTACTGCTAGAACATCATAGAATCAAAAGATGGGAGCATGAAAAAATATATAATACTAATATACACAAACAAATCATGGATATGATAGCAGGAATGCCAAAGTAAATTAAACACCAATGTTAAATACACCACTATACACCAGATACATGGCTTGTATTAATTGTGAGATCATCATTATGCACCACTTTAATTTCTTACTTTTCTTAATTAGACCAGGTCCACTGCAAAAATTAAGAAGCTTGCTGAAGTTTGCTTATCTCTACCATGCATAATGAAAAGCGTCTGGCATAAATTTTTGTTATTATTTCTACCAGAATAACATGATCATCCTTTGTTTATTCTGCATTTATAAGACAAAGTAATATTAAGCAACTTGAAAGTTAATTTATTTAGTGTACTAAAAATCTTGGACACCAACATACTAAAGCAACCAATACCAATTCTAGCCAGTCAACACGATTGAGGTTTTAACCCACTAATGAAATCCCAGATTAGCCCTTCAGTAGAATGAAACCAGGAATTATGATATGCTATGATCTCATGCAAATCACTTTGTATATAAGCAATAAATGAACATAATTCACTACAATTTCACAATCTAATGTGTCTTAGGATCCAGAGAGCTACATAAAAGTATTTCTCTTGAGGGCACAGCTTGAATCTGATATAGCTATACTTCAACATGCACTTAATATGGATAACAAAAAAGACATTAATACATGTCCAATGAAAAGCAATTTTTCATCCACCTAAATGCTACAATAAATAATGCTAAAGTACTAAGATTTGTGTGAGTCTATTGGGTGCTATTAGTATACGAAATTAGTTCCTGATAAAGACAAAGACAGTAAAGTTACAATGGGGAAAAGTTGCAGGTAGGAAATAAGTTTAGGTAAAAAAAAAGTTGTAAACCCAAGAAATGTTCTATAAAGACAACACCGAAGAATTAGAGAAGCTGCAGATCAGAATTGTCAGAATCCTAATGAAGCTGTTTTTGGAGTATGAAGCTTGGGAAGAAAAACAACATCGAATAAAAATAAGATCATAAGAGAGATTTAAAAGCTATGTCAGATGCTGAAGTACCAGGCAAGACATCATATGATTTAACTGACAGTACAATAAGCAAATAACCAGCCAAATGGAATTTCAGAATGATTGTTAATTATAGTATCCATTTAAATTACACATGTTGCAAAATGTCACTGTCAATGAAGATTCTTTTTTTAAAAAGATTGTGAGGATGGTTTTATTAAGTATGGAATCAGTTAAAATGCAATAGGTAGGTGGCTGAACTCATTGTTTAAAACATGCCTGTAGCACTGAGCAAAAATGAATTGTATGGCCACATATAAAATATATACTATAGTTATTGCATATAAATCACATAATTAAAAGTTTATGATGCTATGGAGCCACAATACTAGCTGTCCAGGGCCACATGTGGCCCATAGGGCTTGGGTTGGACATGTTTGGCTTAAAAATAACATTTATCCTTACATAATTTCATAGTCTTTTCTAATACAAAACAATTAAATATAATTAAAAACAAATTTAAAATTGTATGATGAATTTTTATCCTTACTACATTTTGCTAAAATATATCAATAGAAACTTACAAATATATAAGGAATTACAAATAAAGTATCTAGTGTCATTGATTTGTTTTAGACATTATCAATTTTTAGAGTAAAATAGTTATAAGTACACAGATGCCTCTGACCATTTTTTTAATAACACACATTTTCCGTGTAGGTAAAATGATTCTAATAGTGACATGTTTAGATTATTCTTTTAAAGAATTACGTTGGACATGCTTATGTTTCTGTTTAGTCCACTAATTTTGGTGAAAGAAACTTAAACATGTGCTTGTTGTTGTCGTTTTTACTTACATCAATGGGTATTTCTGTTTTGAAGATAATGGTTATAAAATGTATATAATTACAATAAATGGAGCTTAACCCAAAGTGACTCAAGGACCTTATGTCTAGAAAATCTAAAGAGCTTGAAAGTTAAGACTTTTCAATATGTTCTATATCTGTACCAAAGAATTCCGAAGATTTATATACCGAAAGCTTTCCACAATCCTGTTCATTATTTACTAGGACAAATGTGGTTCTCCAGATGTTGTTTACTATAACTCTCTCAATTGCCAATAGCAAAGGATACCGATAGTTCGCAGCATCTGGAAAAGCACCAGTTTTCAGTCATTTTGCCAGGGGAAAGAAATAAATGGTGTATCTGGATTCTCCCTCTCTTTTTAAATACCCTATGAACTACCTCATCCCAGATTTTCTGTGTATACAGTGGAAATACAAAGGGGAAGGAAACAGATTTCTATAATCTGAATACCAGTTTCCTCAAGTAAGATTGCATTGAGTTTGCATCTACTGTACACAGGTGAAGAAGAAAAAACTAATTAAGCATATTAAGACCTACATTCTGATTACTGTGAGAATGTGTCTTTCAAGATGTAGGCTAGATGGATCAGAATAGAATACATATTGGCACTTCTGAGTGGAAATTAAGGCACTCAGAAGTGCCAATACATAATTAGGCATTCTGTTCTGATCCATCTAGCCACATCTTGGAAGACAGGATTGTGGGTCTTAATAGGCTTAATTCATGTTGTTGTTTTTTCACTTGTATAGACATAAACTCAGGGTTGAGAAAATATACACATTCCAATATTTAGAGATTTTTTTACATATCATAGTATGAAATAAAGTAGCTTCTTTTATGGATTATATTTTTCACTGTACAAATGGATTCAACAGGATTTTTTACTGTATAAAGACAAGAACATTTTGTTCTAGAAGATACACATAACATATACATAAGCGCACAATCACACGCGCAATGGCTAAATTGATTAACATTGTATAAAGGCAAGCATCCTTTTATGGCTTTTACACTCTGACG
>JAPKID020005027.1:0-11350 GCA_026931265.2 Tropidonophis doriae | reverse complement strand
TGAAAAGCTCTAACAAACTCAAAATTTACACAAACCTTTGGTGTGGTAAAATTAATATATACTGATTTACAACCTTTGTCCTCAAACAGCATATACAAGTTATTGTCATGTAGGATTATTGTTGTTGTTGTTAAGGGGCCACAGAAAAATGTATTTATCTAAGTAGATCTATATCTACTGTCTTAAAAGAAGTAAATAATAAGTGAATGGTGATGTAATAGCTGCACACAAGCACACACACATATACTAGATCTTCAGTGTTATGATCGTCAACTTAAAAGACTTCAGATGTAATGTATATAGTTTTTAAATAATAGTGGACTTTGTCCAACAACAAAGTCCAATGTACTTGAAAGAGTCTGGACAATGTTCTATTTTTTACTTTAAAAATGTATATGCTTCTCAACTGTTTTGGTTTGAGTTCCAGGAGAATTAATGGCCACAAATATTGGTGTTTAAATTTGTGTTTGTAGGCAAAATTTGATCAGATATGGCTGGAGGGGAGGGAGCAGCAAAGAAAAAGAGCAAATATTTGTAAACTAAAAATTGACTGTAAAATTAAAATCAGGACCGTCAACTGCATATGATTAGTACAATATAAAAAATAAACTGACAGATGTCCATATACTAAAAGGTAATATTAACAAATGTAAATTCTATTAGTAAAAAAAACCTGAAACTAAAACAGGAAGGCATATGAAAATGGCACAGAAAATAGCACTCCATGAAGCAACATTCATAGGATTTTAATATACGCAGTGAGACTGAGATCAGCAGTTAGCATAATAGTAGATCACATGAGAATAACTTTCAAAGCCAGTGCTGAATGGCAGCGCAGTTTTGTAAATGGCATGAAGTTGTTAACAAGTGAAGCTTTAAACGCACCAACAGAAGAAACAGAGCCATTCAAGAAAAGTTTATATAAACTTGTACATTTTATGTCCCAAGTGAGACTGATTTCTCCTGGCATTTGTCTCCCAAGGATATTCAGACCTTTAAAGATGAACATCAACAGTAGCAGGGTGAAAAATCAAAACAGAGAATCTTAGCATCACTTTATGCAAACAGCAATGGATTGCAAAGACTGATGCCAATCAATGTGAATAAGTTGTGTTTCGCACATTATAGAAAAACTGCAAACTCTACACTTTGTAATTTTAAGGAGAGAAGCATACAGAAATAGCATGTTTCCTAGATTCAGTTAAAATTGGACACTTTCTTCAAACTAATTGCCCATCCAACCAAAATCCAGAATTGCTTCAGATGGCTATATCATTACAGTAGGTTTTCTAATGTAAAGTACAGCTCTGTTTTGGACCTCAAAAATCCCAATCATCATTTGGCAGACTATTGATGTAGTGGAAATCCCTTTCTTGCCATTAGTTTATTAAATCAAGAGGGAGGTGAAACTCTTTGGTTTTGGGAGAGTTCCTACACTTTATTTTCATATGTTTCTTCTGGAAATCTGGCAAAACTTAGTTATTTTGTTTCTCTTTTAGTAGTTTCTTCATTTTTTTTTACTTTTCAAAAGTCTGTTACCATTTTTAATTTTAACATTGAATATTGTAATATTTTTCTTGAGTTTTTCTTTTGTTTTCTTTTTGTTTCATTCATTGCACAAATACAACTTCCTTTTCTGTTAGCTATATTAAAATGTAATATGAAGCCAGATTTGTCTAGTGCAGGGGTGTCAAAATCACAGTCAGCAGGCTGGATGTGTCACACGCTAGCCAAGCCCATCCCCATTTTAGCAAAGGGGGGGGGGGAGTTGTGATACATCATGTGACAACATGACAATGAGAGTTTTACACCATGATTTACTGGCACCAGGCTGGGTGACTTTGGGTCCATTACTTTCTCTCAGTCCAACCTGCCTCACAGGCTTGTTGTGAGGAAAATAGGAGGAAGAAATATTAGATATGGTCACTGCCATGAATTATTTGTAAAAATAAGTCATGGCAGTTAGATACAAATAAGATACAAATAAATCAATAAAAAAATTATGAGCCAAGGTTATTACAATAAAAGTTCTTTCTTTATGTAAACAAGATGTTTTGTGTAACTTCTAAATGATGTCCTTCACTTGGAAATATTGACCTGTCAGGAAATTGTCTGGATATAAAATAAGATGTTAGACATAAATTATTGCGTTTCAATGCTATGTTATAATTGTGTGTATATTTCAACTTTTCTGTGCCAAAATGTGTGGGTGTGTGCGTGTGTTTACATATTGGTGTGTGTGTGTGTACTCATAAGCATATAGGTGGTGTGGGTTTATACACACGCACCTGCTTTATATTGGATTATTCTAAGACTTTCCTCTTTCTCAGGATTGAGTGATCTTTTCTCTTCACTTGTAAATTCATTCCCCACCTGCCATTTACTTTTTCCAAGACCAGGTCTACATTCTTTCACAGGAAACTTACTGGAAGTGAATTAACATAGTAAGAAGATCCATATTTTGTAAAAGGAAAGAGTGTTTCTCTGAAGGGAAAAGAAAACAATCCTACTCACCAACTGAATGGATTTGCAGGAGCTTACTCTATCATTCAGGCCCATCCAGCAATGATATTCGGGATATTCTCCATGGGTTAAAACATACATGTTTCCTGCAAAATTTGGCTGCTCGTAAACAACCCAGACACCATTTTCTACACGGATGGAATTGCAATGGCTCAAGTCAGTGTGGAAATCCAAACAATCCCTATCAGACTCATAGCGGCATCCTTGGAAATTCTTGCCTTCATAGAAAGTTATCTGAAACACAAGCAAAGGAGAGAGAAATATGTGTCTGTAAAATTAGTCTGTCTGAACTCTGTAGTAGAGTAGTAGCACTACTCAGTAGTAGTAGCATTACTCAGAGAAAGACTTGCTTCTAATTATTAATGGGAGTTGCAACCGAGCTTGTACCATATCTCTTTTATTGGTTGGTACTTTGGATAACTAAATGCCAAAGATGTTTATGATATCTAATTATATCATTTGATCGCATGCATTCAACCTACAGTATAGGGAAATATAATGTATGTTAAGTTCATTTTGGTGTTTAAAATAGAAAAAAAAATCCAAACCATTAGTTTTTAAGTGCCAAGATATTGCCCAAGTTAACAGAAGACTTATGAAAAGATACACTGACATGGGAGGTGCTTGTTAATCTCCAAATAATCAAAAGATTCATTATGGCATCAACTCATTGCAGCAGCATCCATTTCTGGTCAAATGATTGACAGGACTTCTGAATGAACAGTTATTAGCACTACCAATAAAAGACACTATTCCCTCTTTCCCTCCTTTGAATCTTTCTATGGAATAGTTTTACAGATCTTCGTTTTGGTAGTATAAAAATGCCCTCTTCTGACATTTTGTCACTGAGTGTTTTGGAGCTGCCTTGCATTTTACAGCATGGAGAACAGTAATATGCAATATTTCAATTACAGCTTGGAGACAAAATAAGGCCAGTATCATGGGTTGCAAGGTTGTTCCAGGTGATGTTTTTAGTAGCTCTCAGTTGGTTGTCTTTGATTTGGGTAAGAAAAAAGAAAGTACTGTAGTACAATATAGTGACTCAGGTTGAGGATTGGGACCAAAAGACAGTTTAAGTTTCAATGAGTTCACTGAGTATTTGTTGTTAAGGGGATAAAATGAAGAAAATATCCATATATAACATTCCAGAATACAAGACATGCATGTGATATATTATTGCTATTGTGGGTGCTGTTACTATTTTTACTAAATGGGAAGATTATAAATGGAAGATAATTTCTGAAGCTCTCAAAGCTTCATAGCTCAAAATTAACATGTCACATCTACAATATCTTCTTCCTTTTCATCTTTAGCATCAAACTGAGGACATGACCAAAACTAATATTTTTGCTCAGGATTGAACTGTGGGATCCTTGGTGCTTTCTGAGAGCACCAAGGATCCCACAACCCGAGGATAAATATATTTTATCTTTTTTTATCTAATTTATGTTCTTCATCCAACTATACACAAGAGATATGAAGATTTGAATGGTTTTTTAAAAAATATGTGGGGTGTGAATAGGGAATTTCATGTTACTGCCTTTCCAGGCTTATCTTAAAATCAAAGCACACAATTTCAATTCATACAATATATCCAGAAGTAGGAATATGTGGAGGACCTCTCCAAGTCCCTAACTAGGTGTTTTCTTTGAAGCAGTGAATCAAGGTTTTGAAAAGTATAGAAACAGCTTAAATAAAAGCTGCACATAAGATGGTATGGCCAAGGGATCTGATTGCTAACATATTCACTTCTCACTATAAAAGATAGAACCTACACAAGTTAAGGGAACGAACATTTTCTCTCAGCAGTTTCTCTCCTGCTTGACTTAATCTCCTGATTTTGTCCAGGAACTATTTATTCAAAATCAGAAGTTTGCAGTAACTGGAATTTATCATTGGAAGTGATAAATTTATGATTGGAAGTCTTTACTTTGATTAACATTCCATCTAAACTGGCCCTTTAAGAATGTTAAATTTCGTACGTGTTTTGTCCTTTTTAAGCTTAAAAAAAGGAAATATGAAGCAAACCATTTGGGGAGATAAGAAGAGGGGGTTAGCCCTTCAGATGTTTGCACAGAGACACACAGAGAGATGTTTTTCCAATAAAAAGTGCACAAATCCAAGCTGCCATTTGTCCTCAGTCTAAAATATTTATTGGTACAAATACATCTGAATGGGAATTTTCACTAAAAAAGTGTTGCAAGGGGAAATGGAACTGTGATATTTTGTATTAATTAGTTCACAGGTTGGAGAAAATACGATAGCAGTGAATATGGAATATGAGGAACTATTAGCATTTCCACAGAGATGAAATCCAACTAGTGAAGTAAATGAATAAGACACAGAACAGAAACTCAGGGGAAAATATTGGGATTGCACACAAATAGGTACTAAAATATCACGTCAATAACACATCAAATGTAAATGCCTAATGCAGAAAAGGAGAAACAGTTCAGATGTAGAGAATAAAACAATGTTGTGCAAAGTCTCCCTGAACTTTGCCTGATACAGATCTCTTAGAAGATCTGGGAATTTTGTGTTTGATAGCTCCTTCCTGTGAACAACAGTTTCTCTGCACATATTTTGAAAAGTTTTCAACTTACTAATAGAATGATAAACCTGATCCTCTCTGGGACGCCTTATTTAAAACAAACATGGGAAAGCATCCAACTAGGTACTTCTCGACTTCAAATTAAGTGATGCAATTTCAAACAAACACCTTCAGTTAATTGCTCAGGGTATATTCTTTTCATAAGTTTAAGATAAGCCATTTTCAAGGAACTGTTCAGGGATAGATTTTTGTAAATCATACCCAAAATCCAAAGCACCAAGGAAATCATCTTTTTGTTGTTGTTGTTCATTTACCCTCACTCTCACAGTAAGCTTTGGATAATGATGAACTGCCCTGCCGAGATGCTAATCTTGAACTTACTCAGTTAGTAAACAATTACAGTACCTGTTGACTAACATGAAGGAAATGATATCTGTACCTGGGTGGCACTGCAGATAAAAGTGATTGTCTGGCTAGATTTACCTCTGTAATTTATACAAATATTTTAACAGCTGGAAATACTTGTTCTCTGCATGGAACATATTGGTCCTAGTGCTGGACTAAATCTTCATTTCAAGATCACCGCTCTAAGTCTCAGAACTTCTATTTCTTTTCTTATCTTCCACAGAACGAAGCAAACAAACATTAAAAAGTAAGGTATATCTAATACTCTCAATGATTCCATCTTCAAATACGGACAGACCTTAATTTGACAATAGTATCGGTTTCGATGAAAGCTATCAAAATCCACTAAGAGTTTCAGACATTCATTATTCCCTAACAGTTTGCTTTCTGACACAAGATGGGAAACATCTCCCTCGTCTACTCTGCTTTTTTTCTCAGTTCTGCCAAGCTCACCAGCAGGTTGCATCTTGAGATGTCATCGTTTTACAAACAAAAGGACAAAGAAAGATATCCTTAGACTGAAACCATAACTCACCCTGTTTCCAGTTTTAAACATGATCAATGTTGGCTGCAATATTCCTAAAGAAAAGAAACTAGAAGTAACTGCAAGAGCTCAAACCAGGAAGCCTCATTTTATAATGGGCTCATTTTTTAGGATAAATGTTTGCTTTGTCATGAAAATGGGATTCCAAAATTGACTCAGTGATTCTGGGGCTATTCAGAAGTTCTAGAAAAACAAAGAGGATTATAAAATAAAAGCAAGCCTCACTGCTTCATTTCTCCCTTTATTTTTCCTCATTCTAATGCATTAGGCTTGTGAATGCAATGCTGAGTCAGAACTCCAAACCCCTGTCAAAAATACTCAAAATAAAAAGTGCTTGCAGCTCCTATTGAGTGATGGCAACAGTTCCCCTGTTTTGATTACATATAATGATGGATTCAACTAAAGGAAGCCTCAGTGGAGCATAACGCCAGAAAACATGGGAACCATGCCTGAATGAGGAAAGTAGCCTGGTGAGCTATTATTCTATGGAGAAATAGTTTTAACTGAAGTAATACACTTGCCGTTGAGTAAAGTACTGTTATCTCCCTAGCTGTTGCATTTTAATGTATTTGTTTGCAAACTCCCAAGGAAAAGGCTACAAATGGCTCTGATCTTCCGTTGTAGGTTTAGCTAACTAAAACATTTCTTGAATAACTCATAAAAATACTGCTTATCGCTGGTAGTTTCTATACAGACTTGATTTAGACATTCCATTTTGAGAAAATACAGGTAGTTCTTATTTAGTGACCAAAATTAGGGCCAGAAATTCAGCTATTAAGTGAAATTATTGCTAATTGAAACCGCAACTCTGCTTACCATTTTACTTCAGGTTTCTTTTGTTTTACCAATCTGCAAAGGTTATAAATATGAGGAGTAGAGTTACTTTTTTATCACTGTCATAACTGGAAACAGTCACTAAACAAGGCAGTTGTTAAATAAGAACTACTTGTATATATAAAACTGGCATTATATAGTTTGAGGTATCGGTCATTTTTTAATCTAAGATTCTATAAGCAAGTTTCAGTAATTGTGTCTTAGAATACGATAGGATCTGCCAAGGAGAGTAGGTAGACCATATTGTAGAAATATTCAGCAGAATTCAGAATAGTTCAAGTGAGCATGAAGAGAGTAGACATAGTTCATCTTTTTTCCCCTCAATTCACTAGAAAAAGAGTAAGCAAGTTAATTTAGAGATTAACTTGCAAATCAACATACTGTTGCCTACATTGCATCACGTCAGAGGTGTAAACTGTGTATTTCCAAGGACAAGAGCTCACTCTGCTCCATGGCAGCACACAGGCTTGCTAACCTCCAACCCACATAACCATGTGAGTCATGTGTTCCTACAAGAACACAACTGAGGAAAAATATATATAAAATCATACAAATATGAAATCATACTTAGCAGATAGTGAAAGCAGATTCTCCCCATTTTAATACACAAGGCTACCAGCCATCTAATGCAGATGTTTGGAAGAAGATTTAGAACAAATGAAAACACTTCCTATGTGATACATAATTAACTTGTGGAATAAATTGCGTTACACATAAGACAAAAAAGCAGGATGGTTGTTAACTCCAATGGCTTTAAAGAGAGATTAGAAAATGCATGAGCACAACTCTATCAAGATATACTGTAGGTCTTGAAGATCCAATATTATTTGTGGGTTGAGCTCATATCTTTTCAAGGGGGAGTTTCAGGAGAACATCAGTGGAGATATGTTTCCTTTATCTGCTGGTGAACACTGGCAAAGCCTTTAAAAAAAACATCAATCCTCCGCCCCTCACAGAAATAGTTCTTTTTTTCTACCTTGAAACTCCCATAGGACAGCTTCAGTAGCTGACTTGAAACTCTAGTGTTCCAAAAATTAGGAAAAAAATATCCCTAGATCTGCCTACTTCTTTCAAAATGGAAGAATTAGCACCTTAAGTCGCCATGGGCGAACTGGCGACAATATAAATTCAATAAATAAACTTAGTAATATTAACCACTTTCAATTTAGTTTTGACTGGTTAGTTATCACTAACTCAAATCTGTACAATTCAATGGGCCTACTTTAAGCCTGAATTCAATCCATTGCATCCAAGATCCTTTTTCCAAAATATATGGATGATAATAAGTGTGAGTGCACTTAAATCTGAAAAAAGAAAACGAGGCACAAAATATCATTGTGTCAATTTAATTACATTTCATGCCATAAGTGCTAAACAACCGATATAAAAATATTTTTAGAAACATTAATGTAAACAATATTTAATTAATAACAAAAAGTAATTTATCCAGCAGTCAGAGCAGTACCACTATCTTTACATCAAGAAAGTAACACCTTTTCCTGCACGTTTAAATATGCCTGGAATCTACATTTTTCTCTCAAGTATACAATGAAGTGTTAATGGCAAGTCCTCCTATAAAGATCCAGAGCAACAGATATCATTCAGCGTGAAAGGTCCATTTCCTTCTTGATAATGCCATTAAGCAAATTCATGTTTCTAAACTTCAAGTTGGCCCCAGTCTATTATGAGGGAAATACTTTTCACTTGGCACAGTGCATCTCCAGAACTATAACAAAACAAATAGAGAGTTAAATTGTTGAATCAGCAGTCTCATCACATTCCAATCACACAGTAGTAGCAGTTTATTTGATCGTTTCAATCACAAATACCTAACAAACAACAGTAGTAATAGTAGGATGCTGTTTCAGACCCTGGAAAGATTGAGTGTTTCTTTGGGGGCCTTCTGGTTGTAGCACTATGACATCTTTGGTGCCACTGCATGAGGTTGCACTGCCCCAACCTTATTGGTGCATAATTTGGGAACCCTCCTGGACTTGTGGCAGTCATGCTAGCAGGGCCTTTGCACAACTTCATGTTTTGTGCCAGTTGTATCCATCCCTGGATTGGATCACTCTGTTCATAATCACTCATTTCCTAGTCCCCTTCCAATTGGACTACCATAACGTATTCTAGATGGCCCTTGAAAAACATCTGCAAACTTTAGCTAGGGCAGAAAGCAACAACACAAGCAGTTCTAGAACAGCACATGTTACACCTCTGCTTCATGGGCTGTATTGGTTTAGATTTTTGGAATGGGGCAATTTATCTAGCAATTTACCTCTCCCCAACTGCATCTACTCATCCCATTTGCTTAAGTAAGACTTTGCTAAGTGATATAGTTTGACAGAAAAAATGATAGTTGTCTATAGATAAATGATAGAAGTAGGCACCTATTAATAAAACAACTATTAGGATACATTCAACACATCTCTCATTCTAAGACAAAAAGGCATTGCAAATCAAGGCCTATGGAGCATTTATGAAAGAATGAGGGATGGATGAGGAACTCAAAAACCAATTTATTTTAATTCTGAGATGTCCGTAGTTAACAGAAAAAGTAGAAAAATGTTATATTTAATGTGATAATAACATCACGCATTTTATTCAGTATAAGAAAAAGTAAGTCAGCATTTTAATAAGTCCTGTGGTAATAGGATGTTGTAATCAATGTAATCTTTAATTGACAGTTTTGTAAAATCTACAATTACAGATAAGATTATAAAATTTTATAATGCCAAATATAAATTATACTTTGTAGAAGCACATTCCTCACTTGTACCACCAGAGCCTGTCAACTTTTGACCTAAATTACAGAGAAATAATTGTTTATATTATAGTAAAATGCAAAGTTTCTATGTGTGCAGTATAAATGTGACCTTTGAACTCACCTAATGATTTGGTTGCTTCAAGGGTTCGTCTATCCTGCTGCCTGTTTAGATCCTGCAGCAGGAAGTACCAAACTATCAAGCTGTTGACGGCTGCCTGTGTGGACTAGCCATTCATAGAATTTGTTCTCCACTAACATCTGGAATGTCTTCCTCTTATTCCTGAAACAAGGGAAAAGATTAGCTCTGTACTGTATACATTTGTGTAAATATTCCTATCACTGGGCCTTCTTCAGTAAACATACACACTGCCCCGAAAAATATCATTATTAAGGGATTTAATTTATTGTGGTATGTTTGAGATTTTTTATAATATGTAATATTTTATAAAAAAATTATAATATTAAAATAAAAGAATCATTTAAACCTTTATAAAAACAATCAAGAAAACATTTCAAAAAATGCTTCTGCATGTTATTGTGCTGTTAATGGTTACAGTGTTGGGCTACAAATCAGGAGACTCAAGTGCTAGTCCATGGAGTATAAGTATAACAAATCAGTAGAAGATATTCCATTACTTTTTCGTATCTAGTGGCAAAGTCATAAAACTCAAAAATGAATCAGTGTAGAATGGAACAAAATTTTAAGATCAACTTTTTTTATTAAGCACTACTAAGCAATATATTCCTACAAAATAGACACAACTAGGTCTGTCCATGATGATAGTTGCTAAGACCATTTATACTTTCTTGAAAATTACACTTTTTTTAGAATGGTAGATCATATAATGGGAGTATACAGCAATGTCATGTTTACAAAACAAGTCTGATATTAATTCAATCTACAACTGAATGATGAATCATAATTCTACACAGAGATTTGTATCACACCTGAAATTTGGATTTCTCTTTGCCTAAAATTTTTAGAATATTGCTTGATCTGTTATATAAAGGCATGGTTCCCGAAATTAAATAGAAGTCCATATTGTTTAGTTTGAATGATGCTTCTTGCATTAATTTCCTTTGATAATAATTATCTGATGTTGACAGTGGTTTTAAAAGGTTAAATATAATATAGTTGATATAATTCCACCTTTATATGTGGCACTAATCTAATGTTACTTTTAAAATTCTTATTCAACTTGTACATTTTCAATTTCTTTTTGTTCCTTTCTTTTTCACTTTTCCTTGGTTGCCTTTTTAAAAATATATTACAACAAAATAAATTATTTTGTTTTTATATTCTCTATGTTTACATTGTATTTATATTTTATTATATTTATTTCCTTGCATATATTTGTCTCAAAAATTGCAAAAGAATAATAAGATGTATTATGTATAAATTTGCCCTTAAAACGATGTCATGTATAAACTTGAAGAATGTAATTTATTTATTTTTTTCCTTTTCTTTTCTTTTCTTTTCTTTTCTTTTCTTTTCTTTTCTTTTCTTTTCTTTCCTTTCCTTCCACTTTCCTTTTTAACATTTAATTGACTTCCCTACTTTATAAATCACCATTACTGGGCAGCCAGTGGGCAGTTAGAAAATTTTACGACTAACAGAAATACAAAAATGGGCAGTAGGTATAAAAAGGTTGACTACCCCGCTGAAAGCGACCACATGTTTATTGGACCAGTGTCCCTCCTGGTTAGTACTGGCTTCCTGGGAGGT
>JAPKID020005026.1:0-11096 GCA_026931265.2 Tropidonophis doriae | reverse complement strand
GGAGAATAAGGCCTGATATCCTTGGTGTATTTTGAACTTGAAATTTCTTGCAGATATTTCATTACCAAACTAGGTAATGTCTACAAGAGAATAATCAAACCCAGAGACCATCAAGGACCTCATAGTTCAACCCTGAGCTACAAATATTCGTCAGAGAATAAAGTGTTGGTGACATTTTCCAGAATGGACAGTAGATTTCTGTGGTTGTGACGGAACATCCTCAGTAATTTGCTGGAGCTTCTTGGGCTACACTTAAATCCCAGAATTGGAGATCCTGTAAGGTTTTTTTCGATCTGCTAATTAGAAAAGTTGTAGGGTGATAAGAGAAATGGGCAACAGGAAAGAAACATCAGCACATGCCCATAGCTCCAGCAGTCTCACAATCGTAAAGTTAGGGCAAAACCATGGCTGAAACTGATATTCTAATGAATTCTATACATCTGGAGAGTGAGGCAGGAAAAGGAGAAATTGGAAGGCAGATTTTTCAGCACCAGATTATAAACAAACAGGCAATGAGGCTAGGTGTTCATTGAGTGATTACATGAATTAGCAAATTACAACTTTTTACTTATTTCTCTACCAGATATTCCTAAGAGCCTCCCAAGTAATTACTCTAATTGTTGAGATTCTCTCCCAGGTTTTAGGCACTTTTGCCATTGGGGATTTCCCCCTTTCAGTCAATTTCTTGGGAAAAATGTACCAAAGAGGTTATCATTATTCTTAAACTAGCAAATCTTGGTTGCCAAATATAGTCTATCTCTACCAGTTCATCACTACAAAAATTCAGATGACGCCTAATGGTTAGAGGAAAGTTAGAGCACTATCTATTTTAAGTGGTTATCTACTAGTGGTCTAGATGTTTAGGCGAGTCTACCACTGCACACTTCTAGTTCACCCTGAAATTGGAAGTTTGTGAAGTATTGAATCTAATTTCAGTAAGAGTCCAAACTACTGCAGCCTCCCACAGTATTTCTCTGCCAATGTCTCTCCAGGTTAACTGCATTATCCTGTAAAAATATATAGCTGCATCTGATGTGCCAAAGTGATATTGTTCTTACCTCCTGCCACTTACCCTCAACCCTCTTTTCATCTCCTTGTATGAATACTTCTTTTTTTTTTAAAAAAAGAGTTGCTTTATGCCAACAGAAGTTAATGTTATTGCTGTTAAACTTTCTATACTTGTACTTGAGGCTGATTAGGTCCATGTGTGTGGGAGAGAGGGGGGGAGAGAGAGAGAGAGAGAGGGAGAGGGAGGGAGAAAGAGGGAGCAATGTATTGAATACAATATCTACTTTAAGGCTCAGTTACGTAGAACGTCTTTTTTTTTGCATATCCAAACAAATAATAAAACCACTGAAATATTTAGACAGGACATTTTGCAAACAAGACAATAATGTCTCCAATAATATGCAACTCGAGAAGGCAATCCAATAGATTAATTCCAATTACTTATGTCAAAACATCAAATTGCCCAGCAAATATGTGTGTGTGTGTTTGTTCATGTGCCTTTAGCTATTTCTCTATATCTATATCTATCTAAACATACATCTACATGTGTCAGCCTAGTGAATATGGGTGTGCTTCTATTAGTATCCATATCCAATGAAATTATTTGATGATGCTTTCAGTACATGGATATGTTTTATTGGCTAAAAAGAAAAAAAAGACTTTTTGCTGCTGGGTGCATCTGCAAAGAGAAATTCAACATTTTTGTGGCATTAATGGTCCATGCACACACATGAGGGACTTATGATGAGAGGTGAGTAGCTAGAAAGCTATGAAGAGAAGGATTTGTGGGGGGACATGATAATTGTTTTCCAATACTTAAGTGATGTCACAGAGAATAGGGGATTGACTAATTCGCCATAGCACCTGTGGGTAGGATAAGACATAATGGGTGAAAGTATGTTATAGAGAGATTAGAAATAAAGAGAATTTTTCTGACAGAACAAATAACCAATGGAATAGCTTGCCTCTTGGAGTTGTGGGTGCTCCATCACTGGGGATTTTCAAAAATAGGCATGACAATCATTTGCCAAGATGTATAAGGTCTTCTACCTTGAGCAGGAGGTTGGACCAGAAGACCTGGAGCTCTCTATCAACTCTATGACTCTATGTTCTAAAGGTTGACTCCTGGTGACTGTCTGGACAAGTTCCTGCAGTTTTCTTGGCATGATTTTGGAAGTGGTTTTCCATTGCCTCCTTCCTAGAGCATGACTGGCCCAAAAATCACTCAGCTGTCTTTGTGCCAAAAGTGGAACTAGAATTCATGGTCTCCTAGGTCTCCTAGTTTGATGTCTGAACTACTACTCCAAACTGGCTCTCTTAGAACCTAGTAGACACATACTTGAGAAGTTCTCCATAAAGTTCCACGTACATTCTTTCACCATAATCTTCATCAAACTTAATAATGTGAAGTCTAAATAACTAGTGCCAATTCTGTTGCTGCCAGTTAGATTTTAGTTGTCCTCCAGACACATCCAGGGAGAAGAAACAAATGAACCCCAGTGAAGATCAAATGGAGATTTGCACTCCTTCTTGGAAAATCCGCCTTGATTGTCTCCTCAAAGTTTAATTGTGTTGTTCTTCCCGGAAGGACAAGTCAGCAGGTTTTCTTTAAGCGTTTTAGTGACAGGGCCTCTTGAAGTAGATGTTCTCCATATTCATCACAACCCATCTCAATTTTTAATTTAATTCAAGATCCTAAAGGAAAAAGGGTTGGGAAAAGGGTTTTAACATTGACCTGATTTATCTTGTCTGCTTCCCCTTTTAATATGGATTAGGTCTTTTGTTTCAGGAAAATAGCACTTTCCTGAAGTCCGCTTCACTCTCCAAATTAAAATTGGGTCAAGACTAAACTAGAAAAGAAGGGGAATCACAGAATTTCAACCAGCCTGAAAAAACCTCAGTCAGTTCCAGTTTTCATATCAATCAAGTTTAATATATGTTTAAGAAACTTCTCACTTCAGTGGGAACAATAACCTCTAAACTCTATTAAAGCTGTTATTAACTTCATCTAATTGTCAGTTAACTGTCTGGGCAAACCCACTGAAAAACGATCTGGATCTAATAAAATCACGTTTGATTTCAAGGGAAACCAAAAATATGTGCTGATGTCAGGCTCAAGGATTCTGTGAATGGGGAGACAGGCCGATCCAAGAACAAGAAGAGGCAAAGGATGGGAACAGCAGTAGAATTTACCTTCATTGCAGGCATGATGCAACATTTCAGGTTTATAATTCAATCAAGAAAACCGCCGGAGGCGATTCCTTTAAAGCCCTTAAAACGCCACCTTCAGCCTTCCCACGCACTTCTGGAAATTAAGGTCCCAAGTCAATAAAGGGAAGAACATTTCCACAGAGACATAAATATTGACAGGGATTGGGGTGGCTAATCTAATCTTCCCTGGTGTATTTCTCCATCACCCTCCTTCCCTGGGAACATCTTCCTTTATGGAAATGCCATTCACCAATTGTAATGCTGTAAAGACAAAATGAATGCAAGGTTGGTCGGTCCCATGGTTAAACAGGTCTAGGGCAGATTTGAATTCTTTTTTTTCTCAAATAGTAGGGGAAAAAAACCTTCTTTGAATCAAGCTCAACTTCTAGTGAGGTTTTCTTAACATGGAATATAGTATTTTGTTACTCTTTTCCTCTAAGATTTTTTTCCTTCCAATCTAATCTAATCCTGGTATTTGTTGGTAGTCACTGTTTGAGGTACCCTTAGCTTCCAGGTCCATATAAGATAAATTGGGTGCTACCATTGCTGAATATTAAATTAAACCAGACTTCTGATCCTTATAGCTTGCTAGTAACCTTTTGCTGTTCTGACTTCTCCAGGTGTCTCATAGTACAACTCCCATAATTCCCAATTTATATGTCTACAGTGCAGCAAATTAAAAAGACTGAAGGTAACTATTCTTCAGGACAGCCTTCTCTAACTTCATTCTCTGCCTGAAGACGTATTCTAGAAAACACAAACACTGGCACGTATGGTCCAAATAAGGATATTAATCAATATCATTCTCATTTTTCCCATAGACCAATATTTTTTTTTAAAAAAACCACCTTATTCTTTGTTTCATTTCTAATCTATAATACATGAAGGCCATCCTAGATTTACAAGGAGGTATTTCAAGAAGAAATTCCCTGGCAGTCAGAACAATTAATCAGTGGAATAACTTGCCTCCTGGAGTTGTGGGTGCTGCATCACAAGATATTTTCAAAAATAGACCGGACAACCATGTGAAGCCATTTTGGAAACTGGTAGTATATCAAATTTGTAATAAATGAATAACCAAATTGTGGTCCGATTTATGTGATAAAAGGTATGAATTTTGTGAAGACCCAAAGGGCTAAACTTTCTATGGAAGTTGGCTTTACAAGTTCTGTGTCAAGAACTAGAACTTCAGTACAGATCTCCCAAACCTTGGATGACACAGTCTCCTTCTTTCAATTTGTACCTGCAAATAAGATACTCTGGATGTGGAAGGCATGTTTATACCAAAGCAGCATGACCACACAGGACCATCTAAATCCACTCCACTCTTTGGAAGTTACACCCTGTTGTTTGGTGCAAAAGTATTGGTTTTCATTTCAAATGAAATGCTTAGCTGGAAAGTTTAATGTGAAAATTGCTATCTATTTTTGCCAGCCGTTAGGAAGAAAACAGTGTTTAGAACACAGATGATGGCTAAATCTCACCTCATCCATTTTTAACAGTTAGGCTCCTTAAGCCACAGGGAGAACTGAAGTAAGACATTAAGTCATCTTTAGAAATTACAGTGCGCACTGTTTCTTCCACAGACCGTCCTTCAACAGCGCAGCTTCCCAAGACAGTGTGGGAGATTTAATTATTGCATCTGCAATGTTTTCACATGCAAAGTACAAGAAAAATAACATTCCAGCATAAGTGTGTTCTACAGATTATCCAAGAAAGGCTTCAATCTGGCCACCCTGGAAATCAACATGTGTGACAGACAGATTTGGGTCTTTGTTTCAATCACATATTAAAGAATTGTATATCTGTATTTCAAGCCATTTTGAATTTGATTTTATAACTTAGTCCAGGGAAGTGAAGGAAGGGAAATTGTCTGGATGGACCGTGTTTATAAAACAGAGACCTCAGTCCTAAAAGCTGTCTGTTCCACACTCCTAACAATCAATTGAACAACCAAATGCTAACAACTGCAAGTATTTTTTTTAATATAAATGTGTCCATGTTATAATGCTAAAGACAATCGGGTAGTCCTCAATTTCTGAACACAACTGGGACCAAAATTTGTGTTGCTAAGCATGGTGGTTATTAAGTCAGTCATTCCTGATGTTATAACTTTTTTTTTGAGAAGCCAGTTTGTGATGGACCTGTTGCACCATTTTCCTTCCATCTCTTCCTTCCATCCTTCCAAGGTAAATAAAATGAGGACCCAGATTGTTGGCTGACTCTGTAAACCACTTAGACTGGACTGTAAAGCATGGTAGAGTGGTATATAAGTCTAAGTGCTATTGTTATTTAACATTTGGAGATGTGGGAAGGTTACTGCACTTAACACCGTACATGTCTCTCTGTTTGAGGACATTTCTGTGAGAGTTGGGCCATAAGGAAGGTTGGGAGCATTGAAGAATTGATGATTATAAATTGTGGTATTGGAGAAGACTCTTGACATTCCATGCACTGAAAGGGATCAAATCAGTCAGTCCTAAAGGAAATCAACCCTGACTGGTTTTTTGAAGGACGGTTACGTTGAAGCTGAAGTTCATATACTTTGGCCACCAAATAAGAGAGAACTTCTTGGAAAAGGTCCGGATATTGGGAAAGATTGAAGGCAAAAGGAGAAGGGCATGGCAGAGAATGAGATGGTTAGACAGTATCATCGACATGTGAATTTGAGCAAACTTCAGGAGACAGTGGAGGGGGAACTAAATGCTCTGATGCAGGGGGATCATGAAAAGTCAGACACGGTGTAGTGACTAAACAACAAACTACCCTTGATTAGAACTACAGTTTCATTAACTGTTGACTTCTCAATTCATATCTTCATCTGGGGTAGAGGCTATGCTACAAAGATACTGCTGCTACTTCTCCTGTCCCCCTAAACTGTTCATCAAGAAAAACGATGGTTCCTGCTTCCATAGGCTTCTCCGATAAAGAAAGTAAAAGAGTTTCCATTTCCATTTTATATGGTATTTACTTACAGAGCGCCAAGCTAAACTCTCTGATTTTGCACATTGCTCACTCACATCGTCTCCTTGAAGAAAAGACTCATGTCTATCAAATGATTAGAGTTAAAATGATTGTTTTAAAATAATTCAGGAAACATCTGAATGTATTTACATACATGATGCTATCTGCCATAAACACAGCTGGAGGCAGAATGCCCATTTAAGGATATTTTTGGAAGTTCCGGGTTGATCTAATGGCACAATTAGCTGATAAACAGCTTGATTGCAGATTTTCAAAAAGGAGTGTGGATCCATTCAAAGTAGGCATTGTTGTTCTTTCAGCTCCAGTATTAAGACCTCCTCACTTCATTTTTTGCATGCACGTTTTGTTCACCTCTCTTTGGATTGTGCTGGAAGTTGAAGGCTAGAAGACTGAAGAATAAAATGAAGTTCTGAGTTTGTTGTCAGATGCTACATCAGCTTTCTGGGGATATCATAAATCTTTGTGGATATATCTAAAGATTTCAGGGATTGCCATAGGGTTGAAGATGGCAGATCACCAGGACCAAAGAACAACTATCTTTGTTCTGTCTTCTCAATTTGATTATATGCCATAAAGTGTTGCTTGATTCTTATTGATCATACAGATATCCTCCTTGTTGATATACCCCATTTTTCAGGCCTCCCAAAAGTGGGAGCACTCATCATCACTTTAATGGGGTCCCCCACCTTGTGGCTGGTTGTCCTCTTCTTCAATTTTCCACCTATCCCAGCATTATATCTTTCTCCAGAGAACAAAGTCTCTCATAATTTATCTTAGGTGGGATATATTTGAGCCATGGTTAGTCTTCTTGACTAGAACCCAGGTTGATTTGTTCCATTTCTTTGTTTTCTTCACTGTCTGTGATATTTTCAGGGGTCTTCTCAGTTATACTACATAATCATAAACCTATGACTATCATAACATCATTGTAGGGTTGGCAAGTTTGCAAGTTTACAATAATATACACAAGTTTTCCTTAGATCAATCTATTAATGATAAATATGTCACCAAACTCTCTTCACTATTGTGCATATGAAACAAATATTTGGTAATAAAGATAGGTTTTATGTGTGCAAAGCTTTTATGCCTACTAATTATCCACTAATCATGGAATTGTTCTTCAAAGTTAAAGATATATCTATCCAGATTGAAGATCCCACCAAAGGTTGGCAAACAAGAAAGCTAAGATCCCATGGGACTTTTAGATCCAGATAGACAGTACTAGTCAATCAACAAGACAACATGGTAGTAGTTAAGGGCCAGAAGACAATGGTAATGATAGATGTAGTGGGGCCAAGTGAAAGCAGCATCAGAAAGAAAGAATATGAGAAGCTGGTGAAGTACCAGGACTTGAAGAAGTAACTGAAGAGGATATGGAAAGAAAAGTCCTGAGTGGTGGGAGGAGCATTCAGAGCTGGGACTCCTAAAGTAGGAGAACAGCTCCAACAGAGCCCAGGAATGACTTCTCTGTCCAGTGCTAGGAACAGCTAAGAGTATGTGCACAGCTTCAAACTCTCATGCCTTTGGTAGAGGACCTGAGATTGAGGGAAGACACAGACCACTCATAAGGGTGCGCATGGAATTTTAATATATCTGTATCATTGAAGTAATAGCTGTAACATTTCATCGCTGCAAAAACAAAATTGCAAATGCAAATGTACGGTTTTGTTTCAGCTTTACCTAGATCTTGAGGAAATTTTCAATAAATAAAATAAGTTAAATAAGTTAAATGTACAACAATATCTATCATCCACCAGCATAATTTTCTTTGTCATAAACCAAGCCATTTGTAGGCTTGTTGATTGGGAAAAACTGGCAGTGTTGCCTTATTAACCAGAAGAGGTAACCCCAGCTGTTCAATTTAGAAAATAAGAAACTGTCCTGCTTAGCAGTGGAAATTTGGGGCTTGATTGTAGTCGTAAGTCAAGAGCTACCTGTACTACAGATATTAAGCTGACTGGCCTATAGTTGCCTGCTTCTTCCCTAACCCCCTTCTTCAACACAGTATTAGCTACTCGGCAATCCTCAAGAGCTTCCCTGGTTAGAAGAGATGATTGAAGAGGTCAATTAATGGTCCAGCGAGCACACCTAGAAGTTCCCTCAGAATTCTGGGATGAATACCCTCCAGACCCCATGGCTTTGTCAAGCTTTAAGTGGGCTACTTCACCTGCCCCGTCCACCTCTAAAAACCATGGAAAAGAGCCTGCACTGCTGGGACTGTTGTGATCCTCCAGCCTGTGTTTGTTACAGGCAGGTCTCCCTTAACATAAGAATTGCTTTCATTTTTTATTTTGGTGATCACAGATTTTTCTCCTTCTGTCTCTAGGGTACCTAAAAAGGCTTTATCTCCCTTTTTAATAGGTAAAGATACAGGTTCCCTTTGCATATACGTGATAGTCGTTCCCGACTCTAGGGGGCGGTGCTCATCTCCATTTCCAAGCTGAAGAGCCAGCACTGTCTGATGGTAATTCTATGGTCATTGGCTGACATGACCCAAAACTGAAGGCTCACGGAACGCTGTTCCCTTCCCACCAAAAGTGATCCCTATTTTTCTACTTGCTTTTCGAACTGCTAGGTAGGCAGGAGATGGGACAGGAGCTCACTCCGTTATCCAGAGCTAGGGATTCAAAATGCCGACCTTTCTGATCGACAAGCTCAGCGTCTTAGCTACTGAGCCACCATGTCCCCTTTTTAATAGATTTAGCCAATTCATCCTCTTTCTGCACTTTAGCAGCAGTAATAATCTCTTTGGCTTCCTTCTGGGGGTTCTTATGCACCTCTCCATCAGCTCTATTTCTGCTATCCTTCTAATTGCTGTATGCTGATTTTTTTTCTCCTTTACTATCCTAAGTACATCTGCTATGAACCAGAGAAGATTTCTCTTTCTTTTGCTTTTGCTAATGTGTCTCACATAGAGACCAGTTGCATCCAAGATGCTTTCAAATAGATTGGGTGTTTTTTGAATTAGTGTTTCTTTTATACCCTTCTTCACATTAACGGCAACTCCACCCTTACTCCTTTCCCTACTCTGCCTTTTCTGTATAGTGTGTAACCTGGCATACTTACATCCCTACCACTGGAATCTCTGAACCGTCTCTTTGTAATTGCAACAAGACCCAAGTTATCCCTAGAAGTCACAGCTGTTAGTTCACAAAGTTTGTTGCCTAAGTTTGGACTGTACCTTTGTCAGTTGTTGTTCCTGATCTGAAAGGCATTGTTTTGTCAGATTTGTTTTGGTTCTTGGGAATTTTTGCTTGAGCCTTGTCAGTGACAGGCTCAAGTCTTCAGTCACACACACACACACACGCACACGCACACACGGACAACCTTTACCTTTGAGAAGGTTACATTCCTGGGGCTGAATGAACTCCTTTTGCAACAGCAGGCCGATGGGTATGTTCCAGCCAGCCATCCGCCCATAGCCAGTGTGGCAGGACCTTTTCTGCTGTAGGTCATAGATGGTGAAGACATCAGATGTTGCTCGCTTCACCACTGCCACTGCATAGTAGGTGCTCACGGTATCTCCGTCTGCACGTAGGGAGAAGAAGGGGAGAGCAAAGCAAGCCTTGAGATGCCTCGTTCTACAGCTCAGCCTCCAAGGCTTCAGAGGGGTGCCCTAAGGCCACTCACTGGGTATCATTTGCATCTGGACATACCAGAAGGCGCCAAGCTTGGTGAGAATATAGCACTACCACCACCACCACTATCACCACCACCACCTGTGCATGGGGAAAATGTGATGAGGGGTGACCTGTACCACTCCTTGTCATCTTGGTCAAATTTGGTGGGGTCTGGAAGACACAGTAAACTAGGCTACGTTCAGCCTAAAACCATTTGAAGGGCTATCACAGGGGAAAGATTTATCTTCTGCAGCTCTTGAGGAGAAACCAGAAGGAGCTTTCAGAGAGAGATGGAAACACAAAAGAGAGAAGTGTGACACTAAGCAGTAGAACAGCCTGTCTCCTGACACTAGAGGTTTTCAAGCCAAAGTTGAATTTGTTGGGGATGTCCTGGGGAGGATTCCTGCCCTGGGCACTAGAACCCAGTCAAGGTCCCTTCCAACTCTGTTGTTCTGCGATTCTAGCTCAAGGGTGTTAAGTTAAGATGACAACCCCCCAGCCCTCCCATCAAGACAAGGGCTGTGGTGCTCTCGTGGAACTGGGTTCAATTTTTGTCCTGTCAGAACTGGATTTCCCCTGGATGAGCAGATAGATTCCTTTGGAGTTTTTCATCTTTCTCAGTAAAGGCTTATGTAACTCTAATGGACCGACATGTTTTAGATGAGGGCAATAAGCTGGCACATCCCACAACATTTCAGAATGGAACAACTTGGGCACGCCGATCAATGTGCTTGTATTTCCCTATTTCAAGGCTAACTTGGAATATGCAGCAAGTAAGAGCGGTTTGGGGAACATAAATTAGAAAGCATTTTATGGGTTTTAAACCAGCAGTACAGTAACCACAGGTGACCCTGAAAATGAAATAGCTGGAACTTAGGTCCTTCTTTGTGAAGTTGTGGGTCAGTCCCCTAAACCAGCCTTACCTACTAGGGTAACATCCATATGTCACTGTCTATAACCCTTGAAAGAGGGTAGTTAAGTCGTCTATAAGCTCTCATTACACCTCATGTGCATATTCCTGCATATTGGCTGACCAACCACACTCAACGTGTAGTCCTCAATGGAATTGCATCTACATGGAGGGAAGCATGCAGTGGAGTCCCCCAAGGCTCTGTTTTAGGCCCTGTACTCTTCAACATTGTCATCAATGATTTAGACGAGGGGATAAATGGGGAACTCATCAAATTTGCAGATTACACCAAGCTGGCAGGAATAGCCAACACTCCAGAAGATAGGCTTAAGATACAGAAGGATCTTGACAAACTTGAACAT
>JAPKID020005025.1:0-11350 GCA_026931265.2 Tropidonophis doriae | reverse complement strand
ATATCTTTAAAACATAGTTTACATTTTAAAAATTGGTTGTGAATTTCCATTTCTTCCCTGCAAAATTTATGTTCAAGAGCACATGTACAAAAATGAAAAAAATTAGCCGCACATTTTGTAATTCTGTTCTGTGATCTTTAAAACATCAAATTGCAGCAAACTACATTTAGTTTTACTCATAACACTGCAACTATATTGCATCATTAACTAAATATAATTTTCATGCAATAAATTTTGAAATATCCTTGGCTCTCCTTTGCTCATCTTCCAGAATCAACGCACCTTTGAAGTGAAGGATATAGTTTTTAAGTCACAACATGTGGATTCTGATTTAGGAAACAATCAACATTTGTTTAGAGAAAAAAAGTGTGCCTCAAGCTGAGAATACAATGCTCCCAGGGTGTTTGAATTACAGGACAGATGTTACTGGATTTAAAGGAATGGATGTGCAGCCAATCAGCTACAAACACATATAATATTTTAAAAGTCTCTTTGGTCTCTCTCTCTCTTTTTTTTCATCAATTGGTCATGGGAGCCAAGTGAACATGGTAACTTGTTCTCTTATTGTTGACTTTTAAAGCATTCTCAAAAATATTTGAGACACAGGGGGGCAACAGTGGGGTGTGTGAATATGTGCAGTTCTATATGTCAGATATTTAGCTCGACTGAGAAATAAATGTCCTATTTATTCACAAAGCAGATGTGGTGAAGGCAGCTCTGATGCAAACTTCCTCTGTGTGCTTTGCCAAGGATTTCAACCCTGACCCATAGAGACATTCACTACAGGAGGTGAGAAGCAATTTACTTTCCAGGCTTAAATCAGATGCTGGCTCTGCCAAATGTGAGAAATGGGATGCTTTGAAGACTCAGACTCTGTGTTGCTGACAGTGGAGAAGGGAAATTTTTGACATAATAAATTCCCAATCCCAAGAGTGGGCAGAAGGCAATCTTTGCTTTTTGGAAAATACCACATTTCCTTGTTCATAAATGCTAAACCATAGGTTAGAATTACATCCTGACATGGCTAAATTTTTCAAGGCAAGTAAATTACCTTCCATATACTCTCAAAATAGGCATTGATTGAAAGTCAGAATTTCTTAGAAGGTAGCTTCAGAATGCATAAATGCCATACTGATCTCCATAGTGACTGTTGCAGTTTAAGGCTGTATCCAGGGGTGGGTTCTGGCAGGCACTACTGCTGATTCGCTCGTGTGCGCGCCGTGTATGCATGCACAGTGCTATTAAAATTTTTATTTATTTATTTATTTTTCAAATTTATATACTGCCCTATTCTCTGTGGTAGGACTCAGGGCAGTGCACAGAAAAGTAAAAACCACAATACATACATATAATATAAAATGAAATTGAATAGTAAATTCTGTGCTAAAAAATTTAAAATCACTAAAATATTAATTTTAAAATTCAACTCTTAATCTATGCCAGGCCCGCCAGATGGAAGAAATGCGTTTTAAGCATCCGATGGAAGAGGCATAGGTCAGTGATGGTGCAAAGATCGGGGGGCAGGTTGTTCCAGAGGGCCGGACCTGCCACAGAGAAGGCCCTTGTGTTCTGCGCATGTGCAGAACTGAAAAACAAAATGGTGGTGCCTATGGTGCTGCCCAGAAAACTGGTTCAGGGGCTTGACCCAGGCTACCAAACCACTACCGGTTCGGCCAAACTGGGCCGACCTGGTAGAAACCCACCACTGGTTGTACCTCAAAACATCAAACCTCTATTAAATTTCATTCTCTCCTTCTAACCCTCTATAAATATAAAATATTAATTTTCTCTAATCTGGAGAAGTCCAGATTAGAGAATCTGGACTATATTGGTGAATTTCACCAATATAGTTTCATCTGAAGGTGTATTAATTTTTTTCCAGTTTTGTGTGAAAGCAATCCTTGCTGCAGTGAGTATGTGTATGATTATATATTGAGATTCTTTGCCAATTTTTTGGTTGAGCAGTCCTAATAAAAATGCTTCCAGTTTGAGTTCTATTTTCCACTCAGTAACTTCCAGCCATTTCTGAATTTTACACCAGTATCTCCTTGTAATGGGGCACGTCCACCATGTGTGGTAGAATGTTCCAGGCTTGTGGCTGCATTTCCAACATTCGGGGGATAAATTTGGGTACATTTTGGCCAATCTCGCTGGAGGCAAATGCCATCTATAAAACATTTTATAGAGGTTTTCTTTGTAGGCTACTGCTGTAGTAAATTTATAATTTCTTTCCCATAATTTATCCCATTTTTTTAATTCTATACTATGGCCAAAATTTCTACCCCAGCTAATCATTGTCTCCTTTACTGTCTCTTCCTCCATTTTATATTTTAAAAGAAAATTATATAATCTAGTGATCATTTTTCCTCCCGTTCCTAGTAATATTTTATCTAATTCCATTTGTTTCTCATATATTCCATACTGTTCGAGATCTTTTTTAGATCTTGTTTTAATTTGTAGATAGGGCCACCATTCCATATTTATTCCTTGTGTCTTCCGGTCTTGTACTGATTTTAGTTCTCTTTTTTCATCTAAGAGCTCTGCATATCTTGCCATTTTACCAAGATCTGTAGTATTTGGATATGTCTTTGCCTCTATGGCTGATAACCAGATTGGGATTTTCAGGTAGTGGGTTTTTTTATTTTTCCCCAGACCCTAAGCAGAGCATCTCTTACCATATGTCTCTGAAAGTAGGAATGGGATTTATTTTTTAAAAAAGTATAGATTACTCTTCTCAGCCACATGATTATTGCTACCTATTCTGGGATTTTACTTGAGAAAGGAGACTATAAAAGTTTAAACAACCTGAAGTGTTTCTCCTCTACACCTGGTCCTTGACTTCTAACCATTCTTTTAGTGACCATTTGAATTTACAGCAGCACTGAAAATAGTGGCTTATGACCATTTTTCACAGTGATGACTCTTGCAGCATCCACATAGTCACGCAATCAAAATTCAGATGCTTGCAACTGGTTCATATTTATCACGGTTGCAGTGCAATGTAATCCAGTTTTTACAATTCTCGGACAAGCGAAGTCAATGAAGAAGCCAGATTCACTTAGAAATCATTTTACTAACTTAACAACTACAGATGATTCATTTAACAACAGTGGCAAGAAAGGACGTAAAAAGGGGCAAAACTCATTTAACAATGGTCTCTCTTAGCAACAGGGCAGAAAAAGAAACAATGGGTGGAAATTAATCAAGAAGAGAAGCAACTTAGAACCAAGGAGAAATTTCCTGACAGTTAGGAACAATTAATCCGTGGAGCAGCTTACCTCCAGAAGTTGTGAATGTCCCAACACTGCAAGTCTTTAAGAAGATGTTGGATAACCATTTGTCTAAAACGGTATAAGGTTTCCTGCCTAGGCAGGGGGTTAGACTAGAAGACTTCCAAGGTCCCTTCCAACTCTGCTATTGTATTGTATTATTGTGTTACTACCTGTACAAGATGGAGTTGAAATTAATCTGTAAAATCAAATCCTAAATCCAATCAAGCTATATTACGGTTCCTAAGAAATATAGCACATATTCAAGCTCAAGTTGCATTAAGAAATTGAACCTATCTACTTATCAGCAAAAGTATCAAAATACTAACCCTAATAATTGCATTGTCTTTATTATCTATAGTAGGTTTGAGAATATGTGTTCAAGAATGAAAGATAAGGATCATCATATCTATCAATCTATCTACAGAATCTATCTGTCTCATTTCTTTCTTCAATTCTACATTTGCTGCTCTTTTTCTTTCTTAAAAGGATTTTTGAAAGTTATAATTATGAATTATGAATTAAATGTAATATTAAATATGAAGATTTTACACTAACTGCAGCCATTAAAAAGGAGTAAACCGCATTTTTAAATAAGTACTCTTAAAATACAATCCTCAAGTATAAATTGTGGTCTATAAAGGATATATTTAAATACATAACATGTCCAAAATTACCTCCATAACTTTATTTGTTACAAATAATTTTCTTTCTCATGTTTGAAGTGATATAGGGAAAACAAAACCAACTTCTTGTTAGAGAGTGGTTGGAAATTAGGCAGCATATAAATTTAATTAATTAAATTAATATATGTCATAATGTAAGTTAGAATCAAATAGCTTGTTTTAAATTGTGTTTAAAACTCACCTTTTCCTCTAAGAAAGTAGGAAGCAAAGGAACTGCCTGTATATACTGTATGTGTAGCATATAGCAAACAGGAGAAAAATCTAACATTAAAAATCATCAGTTTTTATATTTTGTTTCTCAATTCAGGACAATTAAATTTAGAAATGCAAGTTTAAATATTACATTCAATTAGAATATCATGCATACCAAAAATAACTTATATGCAATACTCAATCTACAAAATCACAGGACACAGATGATAATATAAAAATAATGATGAAAATAAAGTTATAGGTAAATCAGAAACATCAGCTTTATTACTCATATCCATAAATTTTCTCATTAGAATTATCAATCTATTATCAGTTATAGCACCATTGTTTTGGTAAAAACATGGATCAGAGAAACATTTTTTCGTGCTTATGAATCATAACATTTCTAATCCAGTCTCTGAAGAACTTTGCTTTCCCATTTTTGTTCCAATTAAAAAAAGATTTCTCGTTCCTTTTTGTTCTATTAAATTGTATGCAATAGTCATTACGACAAAACCACTCTATAGCAGAAACTTGCAATGCTTTCATTGTCATTACACCTTTCAAGGCCATCCTTCTGCAGAGATCTTAACATGGATTGGGAAAGTTCTTAAAATTTTGGATGACATCATCCAAATCATTCCAGCAGAATAGATCTAAATTGCATTATATTGTTTGATCACTTAATTCTGAATTAATGAAATAATTTCTTTATTTATTGATAAAAGATTAAAAAGAGCCTTCTTGAATCAGACAAAGCATCTATTTAGTCTAGCACCCTGTTTCCCACAGAAGCAACCTGATGCCAATAGGAAGTTTTTCAAATATCATCCCTATTTCTTAAATCCAACAATTTATTATGGGGTCTAGCTAAAAACAATCTTCGTGCCTGAAGCAGGTGAGCAAATACATCCTCACTCCTGCTTTCTTAAGGGAAAATCCAACATGGAAGGGAAAGTCTAACCAGGAGACAGTTGGAGAAAGCAACTTAGCCTAGTCTGGTTATAGTTTTTTGTACTCAGATCAACGCAGATCAATGGCCTTCTCTTCTACCACTTGTTGAATCTTGTTCAAATATTCCCAACCACATTTTCTTCTTTTGAAACCTCTCACACAGATTTTTCAAACCACCACAATCCCCAAGCTTTTCTGCTTAGTTCAATTACAGAATAAGCAAACAATTGAAGAATAACCATGCAGTGAACATCTATTGATATAGCTCCAAAAATAGTTTTAATATTGTTACAAGGTTATTCTTCCATTCCACCAAACAATAAATAATTAATATGAATACTACACTTTGGAGAGAGGGGTGACAATGTAGTGAGAAAAAACTTTACCACACAACTTCTTCTCAAGCTTTTTATTTTAGCATTGCCAAGACTTGTGCACGGGAAGAGATGCACATTATCTATATTTAACCTGTAATCCCAAAATGCAATAATATTTTAATTAGGCAAAATGTTTATTTACTAAACATACCATCTACCTAAAGGAGTTGCAATTACGAATACCTATGGAGAAAATTAATTTATTTATTAAATTTATTTGCCATCCATCTTGTTTCAAAGGGCAGTTTTCAGCATAACAACCATTAAAACCATCAAATAGAAATATACACCTAATAAAATTCCAGTACCACCAGAATTAAATCACTGACACAAGTTGGAAAAGGAGACAGCCAGATGCAGGGGGAGAGGTGGGATTGGCTTTACTTAATCAACCAGCTCTCAAGCTCCCCAATTGGGGGCCCAGGTCACTGGCCAGAACTGGTCTTAAGGCTCTTATAAAAATCAGAAGGGTAGGAGCTGATTTCACTTCAGGGGATAAGATATTCCAAGGAGTAGGAGCCATGGCAGGCTCTTCTTCTGGTCCCCATCAGCTGAAATTCCTTGACTGATGGGATCAGCAGTATGCCCCCTCTTTAGATGCACATGGGGCGGGCCAGTCCTATTGGGGTGAGACAGTTTCCTGGAGCCATGCCGTGTTTGACTCTAATATGGTAATAACCAGCACCTTGTATTACATATGTAAGTAAATCAGCAACCGGGACAGCTCATGGAACAGTAGTGTAATAGGTTCTGTCCATGCTGCCACTCTCTGTATCTGCTGTAGCTTCCAAATGCTTTTTAAGGGTAATGCCTTGTAGAGCACATTGCAGTAGTCCAAATGTGAGATGATTAGGGCTTGAATGACTCAGTGCATGGATTCCTGATCCAGGAAAGGGCACAACTGGTGCACAAGACAAAGCTGCACAAAGGCTCTCCTAGCCACGACTGCCACATGCTCTTCAAGCAGGAGTCATGAGTCCAGCAGAATCCTCAAGTTGCGGACCGTGTCTATCTGGGATAGTACCACCCTACCCAGAGCTAAAGATGTTAGTCCCAGGTCTTAAAGCTCCATGTACCCAAAGCCATTTAGTCTTGCCAAGGTTCACCAAAGCCTGTTGTCCCCCATCCAGGCCCTCACAGTTTCCAGGTAGTACAAGAGGGCAGTCACAGCATCACTTGGATCACCAGAGGTGGAGATGCAAAGTTGAATATCATCAACATGCTGATGATACTTCAGCCCATGGTGGCAGATGATCTTATCAGTGGTCATTCAGTAGTCCCTGCCAATACAAAACCAAATTTAAATCCTATTTATTTCAATGCAGCTTTCAAGGTTGTTTTTATCTCTATTAATTAATGGCCATTAGAACAATACAATTCAGCTAGCCAATGTGCTAGATCTTCTAACCCACTAAAAGAACTTTGCAAAAATTCAGGGATAATGTACAGTAGCACATAGACAAAGCAACCAGATCTTTCAACAGCAATTGAGGGTGGGAAATCTGGATTCTTACAATAGCTATCCTAAGGAAAAACAGCAACAAGGACAGGAAAAGAGCCCTATTATTTAAGGCCAGATTGCCTTCTTTTTTGTTCCTTAATTACTTATGATAAAACTTCATTTAAATATATATAATATGCAATAGGTGTCAACAGTGTGTTTTTCTTTTTGAAAGAAATTATTAATCACCTATCAGAAATATGGTGCAGAAGACACAAGAGACTTGACCAGAAATGAAATTACCTTGATTTTTTGGGGGAAAAGGCCTATTCTGACATTTCATCTGGAACTATTTCATGAACTTGGCAAATAATATCAACTCAAATGCTAGTTTTAAATAACATACATCATTCAAGCTTGCAGATGTTTATATACTACCATCTCCCCCATGTAGTCAGGTAATTAATAATTCAGTTCGAAAAGTTAAATGATGTTTTATCATCAATCTGGCCTTAAGTAATAGGGCTCTTGATGCCCTATTGCCGTGATGGCAAACCTATGGCAAGCGTGCCACAGGTGGCACGCAGAGCCCTCTCTGAGGGCACGTGAGCTGTCACCCCAGCTCAGTTCCACCACACATGCATGCACGTCTCTCACCAGCCAGCTGATTTTCGGGTCTCTGCTGTGCATGTGCAGTGGACGGGGGGGGCTCATGCGGGAGACGTGGGAGGGACGAATGAATGCATGAATAATTTTATTTTGCCCACTATGTCTTACTCTTTTTTCAGAGTTTCAAAATGCTGATTACCACAGAAAGGAACAGTGTGATATTTCCAACAATTTTTAAGATACACTCGTGCTATTATGGGATGACCTGCTCTGAAGAACACTCTATAAATTACCATTTATACTTATGAATAACCAGAGAATTTTAGATGCCAAAATACAGCCAAAAGGTCAGACTTAGCTTATACACAAATGGGCTTATCCACAAGTATATATGGTAATTCGTTTTTACAATATCCCTCTTTCCCATACATATTCATGTATAAGGCCATTCACAAATAAGCAGGTCCTTAAATGTTTAACCAAAATCCTATGAAAAATATGAGTTGGCTTATCAAAGGTGGAACGTTTTTCACTGTATTTTGCTTAAAAATTCAACGTCTGGTGTACCCATGGGAATTTATTATTGATGGATTGAAAAAGGCAAAAAATGTCTTTTTTTTTAAAGTGGGAGCAGAGGGGAAAAAAGGAAAAGTACACTTTATTATCTAGACTCTGTATAAAGAATGCAAAGCCAGTAAGAAATTAAAGCTGAAAGCATTCTATCTTTCTCAAGTCATAAATTTCATTTAAACTGGCATGAGATAATCCATGGGTTTCTAGCTACAGTATATTTTTAGAAAATAAAGCAGTGTTGCTGAAGTAATTCCCTAGTGATTCAAGTGAGAGGAGAGAGAAAATAACCCATGAAACGGGATAAACAATAATTATACATAGGCTAAAAAAGAAACGGACAGTCCACAAATGAAACAGGAAAGGAAAAAAAAATGCTTAAAATTCAGACACTAAAACAATACTGTAGCTAAGTTTTCTTGCTTTGGATTTGTGTCCCACAAAACCGAAATACAATGATATCCAGCCACTGGAATGATTACATATCTGGGGCATCAAGATGCAGATGAGTTGACATATACAGTTTTATAAAATGGTAAATGTAATAACAGTATCTCTAAAGAAGTACTGTATTTTTCGGAGTATAAGACACACTTTTTTCTGCTCAAAAAAGAGGCTGAAAATCTGAGTGTGTCTTATACACTGAATACAGCATTTCTTTGCCTCCCGAAACCCCACCCCCTTCACCAAAATGGCTGTGCATAGTCTTTAGGAGGCTTCCAGAGTGCTCCTGGGAGCTGGGGAGGGCAGAAATGAGCAAATAAAGGTTGGTTTTTATTCAATTTCCCCCCAGGCCTCTAGGAGAAATCTATAAGTCTCCTAAAGGCTATGCCTGCCCCCTCTTTTTTTGTCAAAAAACGAGCCCATTTTTGAGAAAAACGGGCCATTTTTGGGAGGTCTGCAGAGTGCAAAAACTTTTTTTTTATTTGCCTCTTCAAAATCTTGGTGTGTCTTATATTCTGAAAAATACAGTAAATGTCCTTCTCATAAAGTCAGGCTTCTTCTGTCACAATAGGATCCAGGTTCTTTTGACAGAGTAATCAATGGGTCATACATACAAGAGCCATTTTTCTGGATTTTACAGAAATGTTTTAAACATCCTGTATTATACATCTCAGTAATATACTTGATATATGTTTGCCTCCTTTCTTTGCAGATGACTCCAGTCGGTAATCATCAGGGAGAAGTCCCACTGTCAGCCTCTACTATGTGGAGTGCCAAGGGTCCAGTCCTTTCTCCCCTCCATTTTAACATCTATATGAGGTCATGATATCTTCCTCATGCTAATGAAACCTAGCAACATATCTCCACCCCAGTGAATTAAATGATGCTATGAATATATTATCCCAGGTTTTGAAGATGTGAGGTCTGGGTGGGGAACCATAGAATTCAGCTGAACCCTCGCAAGACTGAATGGCTCTGGCTTTTGGATATTCCCCCTCTTATTAAAAAAATCTCACTGAACAAATCATGGCTGGGGTGCTCAGTTAGAGAGCTACTCAAAGGGACTGGTATTACTTGGCCAAAGGACAGAAAAGGCAGAATTGCTTAAGGAAGTTTAATTTTGGTAATATGCCTGTTCCCCCTATGGCTCTTAGTTGGCACCATGGTGAGTAAAGCTGAGACCAGGTTTGTTGCTGAGGAAGGAGCTTTTCTGATCTAACAAGATAAGGGAGTAGTTGCAATTGATGCCTTGGGTAATCAGCCTGTACCCTTCAATTAGAATCCAAGAGCTGGTACTGAAGATAAGGAAGATGAGAAGCTGCCCTGTCTGAATCCAAGTCCATAGCATGTAATGGCAGTGGTGATGATAGCTTTCAAAGAGCTGAAGGATTGCCATAAAGAAAACAGAGTGGCCTTCTTTATTGATTCAGCAGGCAAAAACACCAGGAATGGATTAAAAGATCAAGAGATTCCTGGTTATACAAGCTGCCAGCCAATATGATATGGTGAATTCTCCTTCATTAAAGCCCTCAAATAGACACTGGATGTTCAATTGTAACAGATGTCCTAGTACAGACATGTCCAACCAATGGGCTGCATATGGCCCCAGAAAGCTGGTAATGTGGACCCACAAGTTCACAAACTTTTAACATTATTTGACTTTTAGTGATATTTACTATATTATGTATTCTATATACAGCCCAAGACAATTCCTCTTCACTCAATGTAGTCCAGGCAAATCAAAGTCCTAGTAGATCTTAATCTGAACAGACAGCTGAACTAGTTTCTGATCAGCTCTGGAGTTCAGCAATTCTATTATTCTATTCTGTGTCTTTTAGCAGAGGTAAGCTAAGGGTTAATTTGGCCTTGTTTTAACATTAACATAAAGTGAATCATAATATTAATATCATACAGGTAGTCTATGACTGTAACAGAGCCTGAACCTGACCTTTATAGTCATAAGTTGGGATGATCATAAAGAGGGTCACCCATGTGACTGACCTGTTTTTGCAGTGGTCATTAACAGAATCACAACAATGATTAAGCATATTCACCATCTTTAAGCAAACCCATTTGCCAGTTTCCAGCAAAAATGTTGTAAGTTGCAGTCACATAACTGTGGGACACTGTAAATGGCCATGAATGTAGGCTAGTTGCTAAGCATCTGAAATGCACTCACGTGACTGCATGGGAAGCTATCAAAACTTAGGAACAGGGTTGTAAGTACATTTTGGGAATCTGTTGTAACTCTGAAGAGTTGCTAAGTCACTGGTTGTAAGTCAAGGACTACCTTTATTAATTTTTTCCCAATATACAGATTTCACTTGAAAATCTAAACTCTGAAAAGTATCAGTTACTTATGAGTAGTTAGATAGAAACCAATAAAACAAAATACTGTTAACCTTAAAAGAAACATTAAGACAAAGGCATTTTATTCAAAATTAGTAATCCTTCAGTGTATTACCTAAATCGAATAGCAACAGTATATAAACAGACTATTGGATGAAAGTTACTGTACAGTAACATTTGATATATGTCATGAGCTCTGTTACAACCAATTTCAAAGGAGGAAGTATAAATTTGATTCATCCTCCTCTTTTTAAGTCTTTTTGCAAATGTGAAATATGGTAGAATCATAAAATATGCCTGACTAAAATGATCCAGTGTTCACCAAACCTTTCTCCTTCATTACCTAACATTGCTTATCAGAAAGTCAATGTAAAGGGAGATCGCTTCCGGCCGCCGGAGGCTTCGGACGAGTCCTAGACTCGTCCACCGCTTGTTTTGCTTGGCGGCCCCTTTGGGGGC
>JAPKID020005024.1:0-11350 GCA_026931265.2 Tropidonophis doriae | reverse complement strand
TTAATAAGTAGTTGCAAAATTATATTTTTGGCTATAACAATCCACTTATTTTTCTGTATTCCAAAGGTTCTATGATAAACAGTTGATAATGATGATATTCAGATATATAGGTAGTCCTCATCTTACTCCATTTTGCCCTATTTTATGACTTTTGCCATATTTGTTAGTGAATCACTGCGGTTTTTAAATTAGTAACATGGTTGTTAAGTGAATTTGGCTTCCTCATTGACTTTGCTTATCAGAAGGTCACAAAAGGGTGTCACGTGACCCAGTGACATTGCAACCATCATAAATGTGAGTCAGTTGTCAAGCATCCGGACGTAATTCATATGACCATGCGGATGCTGCAATAATTGTGAAAGACGGTCGTAAGTCCCTTTTTTCAGTGCCATTGTAACTTCAAACAGTCACTAAATGAACTGTTGTAAATCGAGGACTACCTGTATTGTTTAATTCTCTCTCCCACTCCCAAAGCATGCATGTTTGCATTCATTTTCTATTTCATTGCTACATAGGCATACTTTGTGACTAAGTATACTTAAACTGTAACCATACTTCATTTAGCATTGCAAATTTTTTCTTCTGTTCTTTTTTTTTTTTAGCTTGGTACTGTGAGGATTTGTATTCACATTGAGTGAAAGCCACTGTGCTTCATGGTGTATTCATATGAAATATTAAGGCAAACTATTGTTCATGGCAGCCTCTGACTGCAAGAAGCCATGAGAGAAAAATGACCTGTTCAGAGAAATAGATACATGCATCCTGCGCTCTGCGGGGTTCCATCCAAATCTCTATAGGCTAATTTGGTTGCTTTCAGAGGAAGCAAGAACTTGGAGAATTCTCAAGAGGAGCAACTCTGAAAGCCGTAAAAGTCTTATTAGGAGCAATCTCTGAACTAGAAACAAATTTGTATTTTCTTCAAGTAACCAAATTGAGAGCCTTTTAAACATTTTGGCCCCTTCATTTATAGTTTTTCTTGAGGAGCATCTACATTTAAGTGATTATCTTTTTCCTTTTTCCTGATGTGTCATTAAATGATTCAGAACTGTAGGTCCTCCATGGACTGGGATTACAACTGAAACCTATCATAACTGCTAAAGAGAAAACTTAGTTTCTAGTATCATCAGAATTGGTTATCTCTTGTAACCTGATCAATGCACCCCTACCATTACCATGTATTTCTTCTACAAGATTGGGCAACCAGCCCACATTTATGGCCATGTGCAGTGCCCAGCAGTCATATCACTCTGATTTACTATATTTTTTGCTGGAAAACAGTGTTTACTTCCCATTTCTTGCAAAGTAGGAATGCATAATGATTGCATCATTTGCTTAACCACAGGAAAAATGGTCACAAAATTGGGTGCAGTCACAAGGTGACCTGCTTAATGACCTTCAGGATTTCCAGACTCAATTACAAGTCAAAGACTACCTCTATTATGGAAGCAACAGCAGTCATAGCAATCTTGCCCAGCCTGTTCTTTGCCCAATTTTTGAAAGCCCACACATGTGCTTTAATTATAGTTTCATATAACATGAATACTTGTATGAATACCAAATACAAATACCAAAGGTACAAGTATAGATTAGAAAAAAACTGGGTTAATAACAGTAACTGTGAGAAGGACCCTTGGAATCCGAGTGGAGAGTCATTTAAACATGAGCCAGCAGTGTGCAGCAGCTACCCAGAAAGATAATCCAATCCTTGGTTGTATAAACTGAGGCATAGAATCAAAAGCACATTAAGTGTTAGTACCTTAGTAATCCTTACTAAGACCATACCTGGAATATTGCATCCAGTTTTGGTTACCATATTACAAAAAAGCTGTTGAGATTTGGGAAAAGTACAAAGAAGAGCAACTAAGATGATTAAGGGCCTGGAGATAAAATATATGAAGAAAGGTTGTAGGAATTGGGTATGGCCAGTCCAGAGAAAAGAAGGAGTGACTGGACAGCAATATTCCAGTATTTGAGGGGTTGCCACAATAAAAAGGGAGTCAACTCATTTTCCAAAGCACCAGAAAACAAGACAAGAAACAATGAATGGAAACAAATCAAGGACAGAAGCAACCTGAAATTAAGGAGAAACTTCCTAACATTGAGGAAAATTAACCAGTGAAACAGCTTACCTCCAGTAGTTGTAGGTGGTTCATCATTGGAGGTTTTTAAGAAAAGACTGACCAGCCACTTATCTGAAATGGTATAGAGTCTCCTGCTTGAGCAGAGGGTTGGACTAGAAGACTTCCAAGGTCCCCTCCAGCTCTATTCTGATTGAAATCAATACAATACAATAGCAGAGTTGGAAGGGACCTTGGAGGTCATCTAATCCAACTCCCTGCCTAGGCAGGAAACCCTATGCAGATCATTTGTGTTTATAGTTTTTTGAATAGATATAGCCAGTACTGTGTTCTTTCCTGAAACTCTAATTAATCTCTGAATTTTATCTGCCATATTTATTGAAGTATCTATGTAGCAAATATTAGGAAAGATGCTTGTAATGTGGGCAATATTTTCATACTATTAGCACATTACCATATTTAATAGTAGTTAAACAATCTTATACCCTCACATCCTACTGTGCTGTCTCATCATAGCAGGGCAGGGAGCTGTTCCTGAAAAGAATAAGTGAAAAATTCTAGGCGTTTATACCAAGATAATGTTATTCTAGTTGCCCAGCTAAAGCAAACAGGAAGCTATATCAAGCAGCAGCAACATAAGAAGATGCTGGGGTTGGATTATTACTTTGATGACAACAGCAAAAACATCATTTCATATTATGTGGGAGAAGGCAGATGGTAAGCCACTGCTGTATTTTAATAAGAAAATCACAGAGACAAGTTAAAGTGACTGACGATATAGTACTGGCTGCTGGGTCTCTCATGCTGATGGCATTCAACGTGCTTCTGAGGAATTGCTGAGGATCTTTCAGAGTTCTAATAGTCTTTAGGATGTGGCTAGATGAAAACCTTCTGGATGTTTAGTTGAAGTTATTACTATGCAGGAAAAGAAAATCCAAAACTGCAATCACAGTTTTATAATGGGAACCAAGATGAGCATATTGTTTAGTAGTCAGGTCATGAAAAACAAAAGAAATTGTGTTGCTTTCATATCGGGAAAGACATAACAAAGACAGTGCTTAGATACAGAACATTCGGTGACCAGATAATATCAATTAGACTTTGCAGACAACACATTCATATGAAGATTATCTACCACTGATGCAGAAGAAAAAGAGATTTCATGGTCAAACTAATTTTTTAATGTTTTTTAAATAGTTTTATGTTGCTTATGATTGGAAACTGGAATGTCAACGTTGGAAATGGTAGGAAGGAAAAATGTAGTTGGAATACATGGCCTAGGAAATAGAAAAGAAGGCAGGAGAAAGCCATTCTTTTCTGTCATCCAATCACTTCTTCATTGCTAACATAGTCTTCAAAACAATTAAAATGATGCCTACGTCCCCAGAGTATACGTAAATCAAATTGTCTATATCACAAACTGCTTTTATGCAGGTTCCAAATGTAGTTAAAACCAGCCCATTTCTATACTACCACACTGATCATATACCCAGCATTTTCAAGAAGAACTTAAGAAATTGCTTTGAAGTCCTAAACCTCATTGCTAGGAAGCCAAAGGAACTGCGGAATGAAATAAAGAAGTTGTTAAGGATGAGTGTGAAAAGAGACTTGTAAACGACTAAAAAACATAAGAAAGCAACCTAAATGCTAAAACAAGTGTTGGAAATTGACAAGAAGAGAAGCTGAAGCAGATAAAGATATGGGAAAGAACTTAATAAAGTATTTCAGAGATCAAATAGAAGAGACAAGAAACAGAATTAAAACAACATTTGTAAATATTGAAAATAGAAGTGTTCTATGGGTTTGCCTGTCTAATTTGTTGCCAATCTCACAGTTCAGGTTTCTCTGAGCGACTTACATAAAATTGACATAGAAAAGCAGGAAAGCACTTCCAAAAGATCTCCCAACAAAGAAGGACTTTTCAACATTGAATGAGCATGCCTAGGGGAAAACTATTGCAATTAATGGAATATCTGGTCCTCCAATTTCCAGCATTAGCATGAGTGCCGACCAGCTGATCATTGTGCATGCATGCGCACCAGTAACTGGAAGAGTAGCTGGCCAGACCGGATGCGCATTCTGGAAACTGGAAGTTCATTTTCTGGTGCGCGCATGTCCCCTGGGCAGCTTCTCTTGCGGATTTCAGCCCAGATGAACATATGTACTCCTTTTCGGCACTCGGTGCCAAAAAGGTTCGCCATCACTGATCTATAGAAATATGGCAAGCAATAGAAGAATAATTAGTAAAGGTTCTAATCATACTAAGGTATCAAATCAGGAAAAAAACCTCACAGTGGCCAAGAATTGAAGAGGTTAATATACATTTTAGTACCAAAGTAAGGAAGCTTAACCAAATGTCCATTGTATCATACAATATCCTTATTTCGCATGCTAGCACAAAAAAAAACCCAAACCCCAGGATGATCCAATGAAGATGTAAGCCCTATATGGAAAGGGAGCTGTCATATGTTCCAAATGACTTTAATAAGTCTGAAGAGAACAAGCACATCTTTGCTGATAGATGTTAGTAACTGAGAAAGTCATAGAATACTTTTGTCAAGCTGTGGGATGTCCTTAGAAAAATGAAACTCTCAGACCATCTAATACTAAAAATCTGAAAAATCTATATACAGGTCAGTCCAGACAAGATGATGAAATAGAATAAGTCCAAATTGGCAAAGGAATGAGATGTGGTTTATTTATTCAGTTTATGTGTTGAAAATATATTGAGAGGAAACTGGATTGGAAAAAGATATACTTTTAAAATGGAGGAAGAAACACCAATGACTTTTACAGTTGATGATATTACCATGCTGGTTGAAATTGATTCAAGTCAAGGAGCATATTGGAAAAATTGGATTATAATTAAATATGAAGAAAACCGAACTGATGACAACAGAGCAACCAATTGTAGAAATGTCAAATGAAGATACTGAAATACTGGATAATTTCTGTTTTTTAGGATTAACTATCAACAACAAACTAGCAAAGAAAGCAGCAATCAAAAAGTATGCCATAAATTAGCATGTGGTAGGATAATGATGAAGGCTTTTGAAAATATATTCAAATGTTGTGAAATGTCTCCACCAAAAAAGTTCAAAATTGTGCAGATAATATTATACGAAAGTTGGACTTTGAAGAAGCAGGGTAGAAAAAGTGCTGATGCTTTTGGTATGGGAGAAGACTCCCATTGGATACCCTAGAAATCAGACGAATGAATCATAGAATAAATCAATTCAGAGTTCTCACCTGAGGTAAATATGACCAGGGTCAAATTGCCTTATTTTGGACATATCTTGCAAAGATTCAGATCCCTTGAGAAGTCCTAATGCTGAAAAAAACGGAACAAAAACGAGAATAACTAGCAGCAAAGTTAATGAATTCAAGTATACCATAGTAGTGACGGGTGCACCATTGGAAGATTTGGCAGACCAGATTAGGCTCATCCTGAAAAGGCCTATCTGTGATTAAGAGTTGACAAATGATGGCAATCAAAAAGAAGCATGTAACTTGGTTTTGGCACTTGCAATTTGGCATTACCTCGAACTTTTACCACAGATAATAATAGTAGTCCACTTCTGAATATCCTTCCTCATAATATTTCCTAATACTAATTTTTATTTAGTTAACGTTTGTAATTTTGTAAAGTTTCTAAAGTAGTTATAATAGTTATATTAGAGTGGGTATAACCCTATGAGCTTTTAATGCATTTTAATTAATTTCTGCACATCCTAATTTATTGTTGAGCTGCTACCCACTGCCAACATTTTGAAAGGTGTACAGCTGAGCCAGTCTCAGAGAGCCCAGTATTGGCTTTTATACTGAATAGGCATTTGATCATTGGGCACTGCAAGAATAGAGGCTTTCAGAAAATCAGTAGCAGTTCCAATATTGATAAATGAGATTAATAGCTCTATTCTGAACTATAACAATTCATGATTTTGTAGCTATTGTTAAGGCATTAAATCAGTTGTATTAACATGCTTTATCCTCCCATATGCATCGGACTGTATCTAAATGGTACAATACTAGTGTAGTGAAATAACTATACTCATGTTATGACAAGAATATTCATGAAAATTTAAATTTGAGGAATGTTTATAGCCCCGCTTCTTTGCTCTCCAAGGACTTGATACATCACATCATAGCAAACCTGTATACAATGCTTTATTGCAACACATACCTTCCCCAACAACAGGCTCTGGGTCAACAACAGGTTCTGGGTCAACACCACCCTTCTAGGACTTGCAAGGTGATGTAGGTAAAAGGTAAAGGTTTCTGTCTAATTACCATATAGGTGATAATGAAAATGCTGATTTATGTGGAATGTAGATTACAATATTATAGTTATTAAGAAATGTATAATTTACATTAAGCAGCTTTGTGCTAAATAGTTATTAAACATAAGGGTTCTCTGTATCAAAGGCATATTTACTAAATGTCCATGCATATTAAAGAATTACAAGAATTATCTCGCAAAGAGAACTGAGAGAAAGGAAGTTCTAGTTCTTAATACCAGAACCAAACTTCCTATATTTCTGTGTAGAAATTGGATTTGAAAATAGATTTTAGAGCTAAGCTAGTGATACTAGAAATTGCAAGCACTTTAAAGTTACTTGTTGGCCTGATGTCAGTTCTTTTGCCTGGAAGGAATACACAACCATACATTTAGCACTTAGCATTTATAGCTTGAGTTAAGTGCTTGGCTTATTAGCCATTCACTTGTTGACAGAACACCAAATAATGCACATTCAGTGCTCATGGATTTTTTAAATTCATATTTTAGCCACTATTTTATTATTATTTAAGTTTTGATATTAGAACAATTCAATTAACACAGAATTGCCTTAAGATGGGCAGCAAACAAATGTAATAATATAATGTAATAATAAAAACATAAACCACAATATAAAATATAATTAAGATATTTGAATGGCAAGCATTTTTCTTTTACATTTCAGTGTTGATTTACTTCATGGCTTATTAAGAAATCAGGACATTTTTATATCCAGCATTTCACATATAGTACGGATTAAAATTAGGTATATTTAATCAGTACTATTTAATCAGTATAATCAATATAGTAAGTAGCAGTTTGCAGATTAAGAGAATTCTCCTTTTGTTATCCAAGCTAAGAAATAAACATTTTGAATATAGTATGTGGGATTTGCTATCTTTTAGGGATGAATTATTAGAATGATAACATTAATGAAATCTTATATTAGAATTATGATATATGTGATTAAAAGTGCTATTTTCTTGGTTTCTTTCTTCTATAATTTCTTTTTTTAGAAAGTAAATCAAAAGGTCTTCAGTGGGTGATAGATACAACTATTGCATATCCCAAAGCTGAGCCCATAGACATTCAGACATGGATTCTTGGCTACAGGCGGCCAACAATTACCCATGTACATTACAGGTATGAAATGCACTTTCTGTCTTCAATTCATTTTAACAGGCCTGGATTTGAAAATGTCCTAATGGGACATCTCAGAACATACAATTCTGTAGAAATATAAGCAGCTTTAGAGTTAGTGTTTTACTTTGGGGGCATGCAATTTTGCATTTGGAAATGCTGGAAAGTATATTTTAAATCCTATAAACCCTATTTGCTATAAGTTACAGTTCCAAGTCTAAACTAGTGAGTTTGAGGAAGAAGCCCCTCCATATATAAACTTACATATGGTTAGGCTTTAGCACATGTAATAGTAAACATATTTAAGATATCTGTGATAAGCTTGGAAAAACAAAAAGAAAACTTCCTAAGAGTTAAATAAGTATTAAACAAGAATAAAACAAAAGAAGACCCCCACAAAAAAAGTTAAAACCCTGCCTGGGACAGCTCTTTGTGCCACTTTTTCTTGCATATTTAACATTTATTGCAACAGCAACAAAGTTCGTGAGGATGGTAAATCAAATCTCCTTAACCAAAATGAACTGCCAATAATAACTCTCAGCTAAACAACTTGAAATACCATGAGAAATTACAGGATTACATGTTCCATCATCCTTCTGCCAACATTTGATGTGAAATCAGGTGCAGGACCAAAGTAAATAATCAGGATTTACTGCAGTGTTTTATTAAACCTATTGGTGGAACACTCATATTTATATCTTAAAAAAGTGGAAGAGACTTATTAATGTAAGTAGTAGGTGAAGGACCACAAGTTACTGTAAGCATATGAGCTGAGGTTACTAAGCAATAAGGTGATAAAGCAAGAAGGAAAATATCTCCTATAACCCAAGAGGAGGGGGCATTTGGGGAGAAAACAAACAAACAAACTAACAAAAAACCAACATTGCAAGTATATGGGATGAGATGACAGACTTTGGCCTTATATCTCTATATAGCAACTTGATTTAATTAATTCCACTCATCTAAGAACTTTTTTTCCCCATGTGGGAATAATGTGAGTTATAGTTCAACAGCTTTGGAGAATACCAAATTGTGGAAGATTTTCTTAGTATTACCTATATGAGCTGGAAGAAATCACCGCCGCACTTCTTGAGGCTTCTGTTTCTCTTACTGCTCTTTTCCCATGCATCCAGAAGGATTCTGCTAGCATTTAGTTTCATTTTTGCTTTTGTAATATGCTGTGCAGATTCTTATAAAACCAATTAACTTAGATCACCGTTTCAAGCACCAAGTTTCAACAGTGGGCAGATGTGATAAACAATATTAAGAAATAAGCCAGGATTCTATAAAATGAAATTAAGTGGTAGAAAAAGCCATTCTCCCCATAAGAGTGGAGGAGAGGGAGCAGGTCCAAAACGTTTGGGCAGATTTATTTTAGGAAGTTTATGTAATACTAAATCATGGTATAATATATTGCAACATATGTCTTGTTATTTGTGAGAAATCTTGATAAATACTTAAAAGTTTCTACATGATGGAAAACAGCAAATATCCCTGTCATTAAAAATGGGAAAAATAAGGTATTGTGGAATTATACTGCAGTCAGTCTCACATTAAATCTTTGAAACATTTTAAAGCAGATTGTAAACTATTAAATAAGAAAACACCTCCAAGCAATACTGTGATTAATTAAAATCAAGAATTAATTGTGATTAATTCTTGATTTATTAAGAATAAGTCTTATGAGATCAGATATTCTGAGCAGGCTTTCTTTTGTTAGCGCTATAGACTTCAATAAAGCATTTACCTTAATAAATATATATTTATTATAATAAAGGTGATATGTGTGTATGTGTATACATCCTGTCTTTATAGTTTCTATGTTATCCTGATTAGCAAGCGGATTGAATGTAGGGTGGTGGCACATCGATGAAACTGACTTGAAAATTCAGTCAGTGCTAATCACCAAGTTTTTTGTCAAAGTGTGTATCTCACTGACCACCTTTTCTAAACTGAATTTTCCTGCACAGTGAAAAGTGAGGCCTACTGAGACTCCCACCGATAAGGAGATGCATTTTTCAGGGATTTTATAGAATTCTTAGAAATAGACCCCCTTCTTTGGGGCAATTTTTTCCTAGATATCCAGTTATCCCCTCCCTCCCCTCAATATGCACTGTTTCAGAGACCTATAAAATCGTGGTTCTTCAGATTGAGATGAATAAGATTATATAGCCCAAATGGTGTTGTATTGATTTGATTGATTTTTATTGTTTATTTTCATATAGTCATTCTTTAAACCGCTTCAGTCTCTGGAAATAAATTGGAGTAAACTCCAGATGGTATTACAGCATTCATTTTTGGTCACATACTGTTTAACACATTCTTTAATAGTTTGAACTGGGTGGCATAATTTAATGTTCTAGAAAATTGCAGTAGCATTCAATTACGTTGGTTAGCTAAGGCAAGAGATGTGGTCTGAAAATAACCGATGAAATGTAATAGAAACTAATTCAAAGTTCTTAAAAATAAATCAAATAGAAAGATATCAAATATATATCTTGGCTTAGTAACAATACATTTGAATAGGATCTTGAAATTGTAGTTAATCAAAACCTATCATGACTGTATAGCACTAGCCATTAAAAATAAATAAATGGAGCTTACAGTTTTTGAAGTACAGTCATTAGGTGTTTTAATATATATGGTCCCAGTGTGACACATGTAGATAACATTGAGGTGGACTCTTAGTTGTCTCCCTGCTTCATGTCCCTGTTTGTAGAGAAGTGAAGAGATAGTTTTGTCAAGATTGTGCAAGAGCTATTAGGAAAGCTATTAAGAATAAGTAAATGACTGAGCCCTGGGAAAGGAGGAAGTATGAGAAAGAGACTTAAAATAATTCCACTTTGATTCTTTTTGGTATAATGGGGAAATAGGAAGCACTAGCAAGTTTTCAAGGTTTGGTTATTATACCCTACAACAGAGGGTTCCGAAATTTCTTAGTTCCTTAAAGGTTCCTAAACCGTGTACTGCAGTGTTCCTGGCATAGCAGCAAACTCACAGTTGTGTTTATTAAATAGCAAAATATGATGCTATATTACGAGTAAATACGCAACCTTGTTATTTGCTCAATGAGCAAACACTCTCTATATTAGTCATGTCCCAATTCTGTGATTCTGTGTTAAAAAAATTTCTAACATGAGAATGCTTTTATTTAGATTCCTGTAATCTATTTTAATAGATAAATAGTACATTCAAATCTATGATTCCAACTGCTCCCAAAAATGGGATACATCTGAAATATAACACAGTATGCAATAATGTAGTATTCTATAATTTGAACTACTTTTCATCATAATGAATTGTATTGTAAGTAGGCTTTAGAGATAAAGAATCATACCAACAAAAGGACAGTACAAACAGGTTCTGATTATGAAATATGTTTCTGAATGCCTAAATCTTAGATCACCAGTTCATACTATTAACAGAAGGCTGGTGCTCAGTAGGCTTGCATAAGAGAAGCCCAGAGGCACATGCGTTAGGGAGCTTACTAACAGAAGCAGCTATTTCATGACCTTTCTGTATCTTCTTGGCAAGGATGATTAGAATCTGAAATTGGCAGTGAAATGATTAGAACAGATATGTTCAAATGAATAGGAAATATTTCAATCGGTGAATTAGCTTTCTTGTACAAGGCTAGGAAACTCAAATACTGTGGCCACCTAATGAGAAGGAAGGAGTCACTGGAGAAGAGCCTAGTGCTGAGAAAGATTGAGGGCAAAAGAAGAAAGAGACAACAGAGAATGAGGTGGCTGGATGGAGTCACCGAAACAGTAGGCATCAATCAATCAATCAATCAATCAATCAATTTGGATTTATTAACCGCTCCCTCTCCCCGAAGGGACTCGGGGCGGTGCAC
>JAPKID020005023.1:0-11351 GCA_026931265.2 Tropidonophis doriae | reverse complement strand
ACACTTAGAAGGTGACAAGGGGAGGGAAGGGAAAAGGTTATGTTTTCACCAATGCTAACAGCGTTTGCTTTGACAGGAGAGTCAAATCTTACAAATAAAGTCATGGTACAGCCACACAATTTTCATTCTATTTATCCTTGTGGCTTTGTCAGACAGTAATAGGAAATCGAGAAAAGTATTAATGTTACCTGTTGTGTGATCAAGTCAAATGGATGTGGGAAAAGCCAGCTCCCAACCTTCCATTCAAGGTTTTTACATAGACATTTACAACTGACCCTGTATGTTTTGCTGCACAAGGTGAAGGGCAGTGTGGTGCATCATTCACCATTCTGGGAGCTGAATACTTTTTTTTAGTTCAATGAGAGAATGAAAGTGCACCTTCCAGCATGTTGACAATCAGAAGGCAAATTTGGGAGCGGCTTTGAAGGAAATATATAGTCAATGTGGCCCTCACATCATGGAAGGGAAAGAGCCAGTGTTTCATTACTATGACCTTTCTGCATTTCTTACTTAAGAGAATTCTCTTGATGGCACACGTGTGCAATCATTTGTAGTTGCGGATTGCATCTAACCTCAATAGCTAAGCTTATTTTAAGGTTTATAAAACTTGCTTCAAAATGATAGAAACCTGGATCATCTATACTTGGGAATTATGTTGTTGGTTATTAGTGTAAGAGGGCTCTGGAAGCCATGATAATAAGCAACATACAAGCAATAAAAATGTAGGGGCTATATGAGTTGAGGATTCAGGTTTTTTTCTTTCCAGACTAATGCCAGTTTTAATCTTTTTTAAAAAAATTGCATAAATCATAGCTTCTTTACATACATGCCACATTATTGCATATAACATTCTGGTTGCTGCCAAGACCACTTGGATGTAATTCAAGCACAAGATCCAATCCAAGTTTTAAAGTGACCCCACTTCTGCCATATACAGCTCAATGTTATGTGTCTTTGCTTAGAAATTCCAAGAACAGCAGAAGCAGAATGCTGAAGTGTGAGAATGGGCAGCACTATTTCACTGGTTGAAGTACATATTCGATGTTCTTGGTATAACACTTCCCGCAGGGAGAAAAAGATGTTTTGTGCATTTGGGAAGAAATGTTCTAGCCTATTTTGTACCATCTGGATGTGTTCTTTTTGTCCTTGCAGATATATATTTTCCCCTGTTATCCAAAGAGTAAAAATGAAGGGCTGAGATGATCTGTGTTTAATCTGAAGATGATTCAAGACATTGTTTTGGGGAACGAAATAACATTTCACTGAGTGTATTGTTTTATATCTATTGATGCTAGGAAACTGTTAATGCCATTCAAGTGTCCAGGATGGCACTCACAAACAAGAACAAATTCCTTCAATTTTCCATATCATACCATTACTGTCACACTAGACATGGTACTATGCAGTGAATTGTTTTGGGAAAGATCTCCTTCAACTCTTATGGTATAGAGTTACTGATCAAGTAGGTAAAGTATAATTCAATTAATCCCCTAAAATATATCTGAAAGATAAAACAGTCATCATAATATTTTTTCTGTAAATAGGATTTGGAAGATAATGTTGAAAGCAGTTCAGAAACATAAGCTGATTCTGAATAAATATAAATTTCCTTGAACTCAGTGGAAGTTTTATTATTGGTTAATATCAGGAGAGAGATTTAAAAATGTTTTAGTTCCAAGAATGATTGGAGGGGTTTTCAATATCCACCATTGAAAACCTTCCTTTTAAAAGGAATTCAACACTTAGGTAGTGTTTCCAGTATCCCCATTGTTGTTTTAAATTGGCTGAGAGAGAAAGCTAAATGGGCAGTCCACTTTATTTCAGTTTTTAATCTAAAACATACATTAATTTGGGAGTTTCTAGAGGTAAAATTAGAAAAGCCTGACCAACTTCCCAAAGCTCATGTCTAAGTTTTGTTCTAATACACTTTATGAGCCATTCCAGATATAAAACATACAAATTGGTTCTCATTAACCTCTTCCAGTTAAAATCATCAAGCTACGGAAAATACCATCCAGTGTCCTTTTTGCTTTATTGCAATTCCTTAATTTGCTCCCCTCTGCCTGTATAATTAAGTTTTTAGGATATATTTCAAATTGATTTCTACTACTGTCAGATAGGACAGTAAATCAGATAGGAAACATGACTAGATTAGCTAAACATACTTTATCATAAGGTTACATTAATAGAATCTTATTAGTCTAAAATGTGGAACTTCTCATCACTAAACCATGGTGGTGCAGTGGTTAGAATGCAATACTGCAGGCTACTTTTTCTGACTGCTGGCTGCCAAAAGTTTAGCACTTGGAGTTCTCAATGGTTTAAGGTTGACTCAGTCTTTCATCCTTCCAAGATCAGTAAAATGAGGATCCAGATTGTTGGGGGCAATATGCTGACACTGTAAACCTCTTAGAGAGGGCTGTAAAGCACTATAAGGTGGTAAATAAGCCTAAGTGCTATTGCTATTTTTAACTATTGGATTCATTAGGATGGGCTCTTTCTAAGTCTCTTTCTCTGACCACTAGGTTCCTGCCTCTTTTGTTTGCTTGTTTCTTAGGCAGCATCTCTTGCCCCCCTTTGCCCAAGGTTATTGCCACATTTTATTACATCTGTCAATGGACCATGCTTTGCATTTTCTGCAAAATGATTTTCATATACCAGTGAGTGCATACTGTTCTTCTCAATTGTGTCTTGTGAACATTTTCATTTGGTGAAAGTGAACCTGAATTAATTATGGATTCCCCACTCCGTTTATGGATACCCCCCCCTGTTTAACATTCTTCCACAGAAATGTGGAAGAATACTCTAATGCTATCCAATTTCATGGAATTGATACAAACTGACCATAAAACCTAAGCTGAATCTCATCTTAGCAAAATCAGAATGTTTTCTGAATTGTTTACTAACTTCTGAAAAGTTTAAAGAACAGGGAACCCTACAAGGTGGATCCAAAAACTGAATGGATGAAAAAGTACTGTCTAATGTATAACAAATAATAACTACACTAGCAATGGTCCAAGAGTGAATTGTCTGAGAATAAAACCCTTCTCAATAAGGGTGGAGATAGCATCCATGTATGGGTAATTCATCCACGCTCTGATTGGACTGAGTCTTGAATATTAATGAACTATCACGGTATATATAGCCCTCCCAGGAGCCTCCATACCCAGTTCCGACTCAGTCCAGCTCTGGGACAGTCAGCGTCCAACTATTCTACAGATATTCCTTTAATTTGACCTTTCATGCTGGTGAGTAGACCTGTCCCCCCCTCGGCTCAGCTTACCCGGCTCAGCGTTTTCACCTTTCGCCATGGGCCTTGGCCCATGCCTGTCTACCTTCTATTTGTTCCCTGTTGAGCCTTCGCAGGATCCCCTGGGGTCCTACGCTGTGGCTGTTACCGTTAAGTCTTGGGGTGGAAGAAGCCAGGTCTGGGAGCAGGCCTGTCATGCGGCTTCGGCTGCGGGGCCTAGCGCTGTGGGCCGAGCACTCTTGCAGTTGCCTCAGAGAGTTAGAAATCTGCCCAGCAACGAGGAGCATGCATGCGCAGTAGCGTCAGTGGTGGTTTGGGCCTCAAAACCTCAGAGCGGCTTCCTCGGGTCTTCAGCGAGGCCCTGCATTGTTCTCTGCCTGCTTCTCGGCCACAAAGGCTCCTCCGGCCTGCTTGTGCCGCGCAAGGCTTACCTCAGCCTCCTGTGTTCTCTCCCACCACCACCTAGGCGGCAGAGAGCATTTCAGGCCTCTCGGGCCTTCTGCTTCATCCTCCTCTCAGGACAACGTGAGTGTGCTTGGGGCCTACTCAGCTTTGCCGTGCTTCCTGCATCTGGCCCGCACGGCCAACAGCATTTTTCTGGAGTGCTCTGAGGCTGGCGCAAAGGTGCCAGATTCCCCGCAGGGTCTTTTGATGGTGAGTCCTTCGGCCTCCTCCAGCTGGCCAGCCTCCCAGGGAAAAGCCAAGGCCCATTCATCCTCCAGGCCCTCTTCATTGGCCAAGGCCTCTAAGGGGAAGACTCCCGCCAGGCCTCCTCCACTGCTCCCAACTGCAGGGCCCCACCGCTGCTGGCCCAGGCCCCACTGGGCCCTATGGGAGATCCTGCTACCATGGCTACTCCACAGGCCCACAACGTAGGGCCATTGCAAGTGGAGCTCAATCCAGGCCCTTTCAGTTTGATTCTGCCTATTAATACCTCAGGCCTTTGGGGTCCTCCTTCATACAGGCCCCCACATCCCGGGCCTGAGGCCACTTTTACCCCCACTGCTGCTGGCCTCAGGCCTGAGGCCCCTTGGTTTACCGGGCCTCCGCCAGCCCAGCCGGCCTTCCCCATTCCGCAGTCTATGCCAGGGATGCAAGACTTTTTCGCAGAGATCATACGCCAGGGCATAGCCGCAGGTATGCATGACAAGGCAGGCCCAACAGCCCCGCCAGCTGTGATGATGTCTCCGACCTTGACCCATATGTCTCCAGATGAGGGGGAGACCAGCCCCTCGCCGGCATCTGAGGATGCCGATTTTCGGGACGCTGCTGTGTCAGATGATGAAGACCAAGCTGCTGAAAAGCCTACTTCTATGGGCCTGTTCCCCCCACCTTGTTTGGCCCTCTATTGGCTAAGGCCAAAGCCACATCCGAGTTTGACCCAAATGCGGTCTCTGCCATGCCCCTGACAGCTACCCCGGTCCCCAGCTCCTGGTACACCGAACCTATGGTCCAAACAGAGGCCATCCCAACCCCTTAGGGGTTTGTGGATGTGATCCATCACCAGTGGAATTCCCCTACCTCAGGTCTGGGTCCGACGGCCAATGAGAAATGTTTCTTTAACATGGAACCTGTCCTGGAAGCTGCACTGGCTTGGCCATTGGTTGACACGCCCGTGGCTACCCTTTACTCTTCGATCACTTTGCCGGGAGGTCAGGAGGATTTGCTCCGACCGGAGGATCGTCGTTCCAACCAGGTCCTTCATAAGTACCATCAGGCCTCTGCATGGTCCATCCGCGCCTCTACAGCCGCGTCCTTCTTCACCCGGTCGAGCCTTTTCTGGCTGCAACAACTTCAACACCGCATTCCGGTGTCTGACATCAGAGTTCATCAGGATCTCAATAAAATCGTCGCTTCGGTGCAATTCACAGCTGATGCAACTCTGAGCGCAGCCAGGTTCTCCTCCAGGATGGTGGCTTCTTCCATGGGGGCCCGATGGCTCCTGTGGCTCCGGCAATGGCAGTCAGAGCTCAAACATAAATGGAAGCTGGCATCAGAGTCCTATGCCGGCAGAGCACTATTCGGAGACGCACTGAACCCTCTTTTAGTGAACAAAAAGAAGACTCTTCCTTCTAACACCAGGCGTGGCTCCACCAGGCAGGCTCCTTACCCCAGGCGCCAGAATTTTAGGGCACAGGAGTATGGAGGCACATTCCGGGCTGACTTCCACTCCCAGGGGTTCCACCCTCAGGGGGGTTACGGGCAGCGTTCCCGTCAGAACCAGCCCCAGTTCCACCAATCTCGTGGGGGAGGTTCCAAACGGCCCTTTCGGGGTGGCAGTGGCCGTCCCTACCGCAGTTACTAACTGGGCTCAGGGGGATCCCCCCATTGGGGGTAGGCTTTGCCTATATGTCACTGCTTGGGAGGCCACGACCTCTGATTCCTGGGTCCTTGCCCCGGTCAGTGACAGCCTGACCCTGGAATTCCTTGTTTCCCCACCCAGTTCATTTGTTACATGCCCTGTTCCCTCCAGTTCCCAAGGGAGGTTATTGATGGCTTCGGCCATTCGACATTTATTAGATATTGGGGCCATCAGTTCTGTTCCCCCTGCCCAGGTTCGCCAAGGTTTTTATTCCTGCCTGTTCATGATTCCCAAGTCCTCCAGCGGTTGCCACGCCATTTTAGATTTAAAAAGGTGTAATGTTTTTATTAAATACAGGCGTTTCAAGATGCACTCTCTGGCTTCTATTTTGGAGGGGGTTTGGATGGGGGATTTTCTAGCATCCATCGACCTGATAGAGGCTTACCTCCATGTCCCTATCCATCCCGAACATCAGCAGTATTTGCGTTTCTGCTATAATGATTTCCACTACCAATACACTGCACTGCCTTTCGGTCTCTCCTCGGCCCCCAGAGTGTTCACAAAGATCATGGCTGCATTGGCAGCACACCTGCATTCGGTGCCCATTAGGACCCAATTTTATCTAGATGACATCTTAGTACAGTCCTACTCCTATGGTTCCGCCCTTCGGGATCTCGAAATTACCATTGGGGTCATGGAATCCCATGGGTTCTCTGTTAATGTGCCCAAGAGCTGTTTGGTCCTGACCACCAGGCTCCTTCATCTGGGGGCATGGATACATTCTGTAGCTGGCCAGGTCTTCCTCTCGGAGGACCGGATCGCGAGCATTGCCCTTTCGGTGCAACAGGTAGAGGTGGATGCCAGACCCTCCTTGGCCTCTTTGTCTCAGCTCTTAGGTAAAATGATCTCGGCCATTTCAATCGTGCCTTGGGCTAGGCTTTTCCAGGGACCTTCTGTGGTTTCTCCTTCCTTTCCAAAAGAGGAGAGTAAGTCATTCCCTCATGAGGGTATCACTTCCCCCATTGATCAGGAAGTCATTGCAATGGTGAAGGTCACAGGCCATCACCCGGGGCTGCCACTTCCAGGTACTGGATTGGGTGGTGGTGACCACCGATGCCAGCTTCCTGGGGTGGGGGGCCCACCTCGGTTCTCGAATCGCTCAAGGGTGGTGGTCTTTGGAGGAGTCTGCTCTCCCCATCAATCTGCTGGAACTCAGGGCTATCAGGTTGAGATTCTTAGAATTCAGCGCTGAGTTGGTGGGCTGGCATGTCCTGGTCTTAACAGATAACATGACAGGCAAGGCTCATATAAATAGGCAGGGGGGCACTAGATCCAGACCTCTCATGGCGGAGGCTGAGTGCTTATTATCTTGGGTGGAAGGCAATGTGCTCTCAATTGTCTCTGATCACATTTCAGGGGTGGACAACATAAGGGCTGACAGGTTTAGTAGGGTTCACCTTGATCAGTCTGAGTGGTGCTTACCTTTTTCTATCTTCCAGGAGATTTGCTGGCATTTCGGAACCCCTCAGGTGGACCTCATTGCCACTCCTGCGAATGCTCAAACCCCCAGGTTTTATTCCAGATTCCCGTCTCAGGGTGCTGAAGGGGTGGATGCCCTCCGTACACCGTGGCCTGATGGCCTGTTGTACGCCTTCCCTCCTCTTCCACTTCTCCCTAGGCTCATTCGTCGCATCATCACCCTGAGAGCAGAAGTGATACTGGTGGCTCCGTTTTGGCTGAGGCATCCCTGGTTCACGGATCTTTCCCTGAATACCATCAAATGTCAGGTGGCAGCTCTGGGTTCGGTCCTCACCGGGGGTGGTGCATTTTTTCTTTCCCAATACCCTACGGTTTGTCGATTCCTTAAGGGCGCGTCCCACCTACGCCCGCCACCTGTTCATCGCTATCCCACGTGGGATTTGGCCAAGGTCTTGGAGGCCCTTACGGCCCCTCCTTTCGAGCCCCTGCATGAGGTATCCTGGCAATTCCTTACCTGGAAGGTGGTGTTCCTTGTGGCTATCACCTAGGCGAGGAGAATTTCTGAACTCCATGCCTTGTCGGTGCTGGACCCATCTTTCCTCCCTAAGGTGGGTTCCCTCTTCCATCGGACGCAGGAGGTGGTGTTACCCACTTTTTCCCCTGATCCTGACTCGGGCTTGGGGGACCAATGGTGGATATTAGACGTTAGACAGGCACTGGACATTTATATTGCCAGGACGATGACCGTCCGTCGCCGTCTTTGTGTCTTTTCAGCCTAGGTCCATTGGCCAGCAGGTTTCCGTTGCCTGTGTGGGCCATTGGGTGCGTCAGTGCATCTGTAAGGCTTACGAGGCTCGCGCGGAGGTGGTCCCAGAGGGCATCACAGCGCACTCTACCCACAGTGCATTCACTACATCTGCTTGGGCCACTCAGGCCTCATTGGAGGAGATTTTCTAGGCAGCTGCTTGGACTTCATCCTCCCCGTTTGTCCGACATTATAAGCTTGATAGGTTTACTGCGGCTGATGCTGATTTTGGTCGTCATGTTCTCCAAGCTGCTTGTCTGGGGTAGCCCCCTCGGGCAGAACTTGACCCACCCTTAGGCTGGGAATAGCTTGGGTATGTCCCACACATGGATGCTATCTCCACCCTTATTGAGAAAGAGCGTTGGTACTTACTTGATACGCCTCTTCTAATAAGGGGGGAGATAGCATCCGGCCCGGCCCCTTTCTCGTTCAGCCCCTGTTGGGCTCCTGCACCTTTGCTCTATTCAGCCACCTGTGTGGACCTCTGTTTCGTGTTGTATTCTCTCTACTAAAGAGAGTTGGATTTTGCCGTTGAGTCTGTGTTGTTCTTTCCTTCATCGTAACTGGGTATGGAGGCTCCTGGAGGGGGGCTATATATACCGGGATAGTTAATTAATATTCAAGACTCAGTCCAATCAGAGTGTGGATGAATTACCCATGCATGGATGCTATCTCCCCCCTTATTAGAAGAGGCATATCAGGTAAGTACCAATGCTCTTTTTCCAGCAGGAAATACGAATCTAAAGGGTTTCCCAAATTGCAGACTCATTCTGTAAAAGGCAGCATCTGAGATCAAAAATGGAATTCTATGGGAATTCGTCAACTTCAGAACCTACAGTCACTCTTGCTGGGGTTGACTCCAAGTCTGCTTTTCCCCATGCAGATCGTAATACTTCCAAGTATCAAGACAGCAACTTGAACACCACACACATGCATATAAATGAGGAGTGGGGAGAGATATTAAGAGAGATTTAATAAAAGAAAAAAGTGGGTTGACCCTGCATCATTCTTGTGAAAACCCAATTATTCCATTAATGGAGTAGAATAATTCCATTATTCCCTCTCAAAATTTGATCTTAGCCTGGGCTATGCAATTCAAGGCAGTATTTTAATTCAGAAAACTGATTTGCTATGCTTCTACTTCTGTAATGAGTTTGTCTGGCTACTTCTCTAAGATATTTCCATATGCTGAGTTACCTTTTATAAGTAGGTTTAGAAAACATGTTCTCTGTTGAAATGCTATATAAATACAGAGTATTGCTTTGATGCTTCAAGGAAATCTAATAGTCCTTCTAAGTTCTACATAGCCCTTCTAAAACTATATAGTTGCCATTAATTAAACAACCAGGTTCTTCATGAAAACTCTTTGAATATGTTAAAGTACCAGTTATATGGTTTACTGTACTGCTAGAATATCCTCTAGACAAATAGATAAATTCAAATAAATAAACACCATGAGGGCATAAGCCAATAATAGTAAAAAATTAACAACTAAAAACTAACAATAGTTAACAGTACATAAAACCAATAAGTCAATAAATTCTGTCATAGTCACAGGAAAAAGAACATTTGTGTAGCTGTAAACCTCCTAAATCTATAAACCTGATATTCTTGCCAACTAAATATTAAAGGACACAAAGGTAGAAAATTATAGCAATTAATTTATAATTGTTTATAATTAAAGCTCATGTCAATGTATCAATAAGATACATCTTGATTTAGATACGTTTCTCTTTTTCTTGTAAAAATAAATAAATAGCGAAGCAGCTGTGAGCTTATTTGAATAATCACACAAAAAATTAGCACATCATTGAGAAGAGAAGCTTGTTAGTCTCATTTTATAAGCATGCCTGATTATATTGTCAAATTGAGTATTATTTTGACTGGCATCAGTGACTCATTTCTCCACTTTGGCAGAGACACAAAAGCGATGTTTCATGTTGAAAGTAAAAATAATTTCACCAAGTCATGTGCAAAAATTTATCTATCCAAGGCTAAATAAAATAGTGAAATATTTATATATCTTTGTATACTTACCTTCAATAATACATTTATTTGAGACAGTCAATGTATTGACGTGTCCAGAAATAAGCTTTTTTTTGTCACTACCTTTTTTTTTAAGTAGTCATTACTGATGTGCAGAAATCTGTGCTGAGGCACCAATGCTCACCAAATGAATAACTATCACCAAATTTATTATTTAGTATCTGCAACAAGCTCCCATTCTACCCATATGTATATGTAGGATGTTTAGGATTATGTTCATACCCAGAATCAGTGTCTGAAATTATGTTAATGTCTCCATAAATTTCACTGGATCAATAATTGCTTGTTTCGTCACCACATATTGCTGGAAAAAAACAACACTGTAAGATATGCTGGCAGCTTGATTTTCTTTAAGAACATTTTACATCATTCCATTATCTTTCAGAAGACATTAAATGCTTTAGTCAGATGATTCTGCCTCTACCAGCTGACTCCAAAACAGTTAATGAAAAGAATCCCAAATGGGAATTCATTTCCATTGCATTTGTTACAGAACAAATATAAATATAATCAAGTAAATCCAATCCAATAAATATTTTCATTCTTCCAGAAAATTACTGTCTTTCCAACAGCATGAAGGACAAAAGGCCACACTAATATTTTATTGGATTTTGTAGTCCTAACTATCATATTTTTTGCTTTTATAATTCATTATTAGTAACTTCCAATTTCTTTGTCCAACAACTGTTAGAATGAAATTTATTTTATCCTAATGTTCCAAACATGAATTGGCAGAAATATCCTTTGACTTTATAATCACAATGGAAATACATATAGCTTACACCAGGGATGGGCTTCAAAAATTTTAGCAAGGGGTTCTCTGCCTGGTTTCTCAGTGGGCATGGCCATTGCAGGCATGGCCTAATTGGTCTCTTGCACCTTGGGGGGGCATTTTTCCCTACCCAGGCTCCAGAGGCTTTTTTGAGCCAACGGGAGCGTGAAAATGGTTTCCTCAGGCTCCGAGGCCTCTGGAGGCCTGAAACGAGCCTGTTTCCAGTCTTCCCAAGCTTCTGGTAGGCCCATTTTTCACCCTCTCCAAGCCTCCATGTACGCCTTGCACTTACCTGCACCCAAAATGGGCCTTGTGAAGACTCCTAGGAGAGGTAGGGTGGGTGGAGCCAGCTAGAAGTGGGATTTGGGGTTCTCCGAACCATACAGAATCTTAGCTAGAGGTTCTCTCGAACCCCTGTGAACCCCCAGCAGCTCACCCCTGGTTTACACATTTACATTCCCACATAAGTATGATTGGATCTGTTGCCAAATTTTATTAGGAATATCAAGGAAAATGGGTAGCGAGAGAATGAAGCCAAGGTGACAAGAATACAACATTGAGATATAGATAAGTGTATGGTAAAATTAAAGACATATGCTGAAAACTGCCTCACATCTCACACTTGCGCACAGTCACTCAGGCGCTGGTGACCTCTCAGTTAGACTATTGTAACGCGCTCTACGTGGGGCTGCCCTTG
>JAPKID020005022.1:0-11351 GCA_026931265.2 Tropidonophis doriae | reverse complement strand
AGAGGGGCTCCTCCGGGTGCCGTCAGCCAGACAATGTCGGCTGGCGACGCCCAGGGGGAGAGCCTTCTCTGTGATGGTCCCCACCCTCCAGAATGACCTCCCTCCTGATTTACGTGCCATCTCTGACCTCCGCCTGTTCCGCCAGCATTTGAAGACCTACCTGTTCATCCAGGCCAGCCTGGCCTGATCTTATTTCGCCCTTAGTATGTAAATGTAAATTTGTGGGAATTTTAATTTGGTGGGGTTTTTAGCACAGGGGTATCATAATTTATTTAATTTATTTTTAATGTATTGTTATATTTTATATTGCTGTTTTAATATTTCCCTGTGTGCCGCCCCGAGTCCCTTGTGGAGATGGGAGCGGGATATAAGTATAATAAATTCAAATTCAAAATTCAAATTGCAACAATAAAGATAAAAATAAGGAATAAACACCAGCAAAAACTAGAACAACAACTCACAATGGAAATATAATCCAGTAACAATATAAACTTGTGTGCATGTGTGCGTGCATGCGCACTACTTATCTGTCCAAAAATAAATCTCTTACACACTGCACTGAACCAGCTTATTATTTTATTAAGTGGCAAATTTTTACTTTTCACACTAAATTGAAAAAACAATAGAAATACTAGAAAAATCTCAACAGCCTTTTCTATTTAAATAGCTTGAAAAAGTAAGCAAGATAGAAGACTAGCTATCACAATATTCTCTCAGCAATTACAATGACATCTTTTCCATTATCTTTAACATAAATGTGTTGTTGTGGTTATTTTAAAAAAAGGTAATGTTTGTTCGAGAGAAGAATATTGGTCGTTTGATTATTGATGGCCTCAGAGTACTAGAAGACAGTCTTCCTTATTCTGATAATACATGGCCAGTTACTACTCCTTTCTACATAGGAGGTGTGGCACCAGGAAAAGCTGCTAAAAATATCCAGGTAAATACATTTTTCTATAATAAATGTATCTTTTGGGGCGTGTATTTGTGAGAGTTAACAGAATCATAGTTGGAAGAAGGCATAGAGATCATCTACTTCAATAATCCCTTGACAGATTAACAACTAACCTGTTTGAAGCCCAGTCGAGAACTCACTGCCATGCATATGGCAGCCTGTACCACTGAGTGACAACTTGAACAGTCAGGACGTTCTTCCTGGTGTCTATGCTGAACTTCCTTCATCATAGTTTTTTTAATTCTGCTCTAATACAGAGAATCACTAACTTGCAATCACATTTGGGACCAGACTTTCCATTGCTAAATAAGGCAGTTCTTAAGTGAGTTACACCCAATTTTACAAGCTTTTTGCCAGTTGTTAAGTGAATCCTTGCAGTTGTTAAGTGAATGCAGCCGTTAAGCAGCTTTCCCCATTGACTTTGCTTGTCAGACATCATCTGCAAAGGTTGCAAATGATGATCTTATGACCATAGGATGCTACAAGCATTATAAAAATACATAATGGTTGCTAGGTGTCTGAATTTTGATCATGTGACTGTGGAGATGCTGCAATGGTTGTAAGTGTCAGGACTCATCATAAGTAACATTTTTAGTGCCATTGTAACTTCAATCAATCACTAAACAAATAGTTGCAAGTCAAAGATTACCTCTAGAGCAACGTTTCTCAACCTTTTCCATTTTAAGATGTGTGGACTTCAACTTCCAGAATTTTCCAGCCGGCATGCTAGGTGGGGATTTCTGGGAGTTGAAGTCCACATATTTTAAAATTGACACAATTGAGAAATTCTAAAATAGAGAATCTATTGATCAGCCTGCTATCATTAAGGCTTCTTCACAGATACCTTGTTTCTGTCTTAGCTTCCTTGTATTTTAGAAACACGTGGCTATAGACACAGTACCCCAGTCGTAGTACACCAGTAGGTATTTAAATGAAAGCTTATATCTGTTTCTTACTTCAACTCTGTCTGTTTCCCTAGATTAACTCAGTGTACAGTTTTAGTGGTTGTCTTGGCAGTCTACAGCTCAATGGAAAGCCAGTCGCTTCTCCTTCACAGACCTTCAGTGTAACACCTTGTTTTGAAGGACCATCAGAAGAAGGAACCTATTTTTCATCCGAAGGGGGATACATTATACTTGGTAATGAGATGTTCTTGTGGTGTTAGTGGTGGTTAAATAAATGCCTATGGTTACTCATGCAAAGAGATGGGAAAATAAATACTTAGGGTTATTAGTCAATTAATTATTTTTAAATTACTCAGGATATTCTGTTATATTCCTGGCATATAGTGGATTAAATTTCTAAACAACTTTGCATTACATCAAAGGCAGAAATTCTTACATAGTATAATCAGTATTGTCATTCTGCTGGTTTCCTGATCAGAACATAAGTTCTCAAAACCTAATGCTCTCCATATGTATAAAGACAATTAAACCCCAAAATGCCAGTTAAAATATTGGCTTGAATTCTGGGTTATAGTCCCAATATTTGGGAGGACAGCATTAGGCTAGGGAAGTGATTATTAACACAATACTATAACATCACCATAGCTCAAGTAGAGATGCAAATTACCACTAAACATTATTGAGTATACAGCGGCTTGTTGGATAGACTGTACTGGGGATTATACTGAGTATTGGTTCATTAACACAAATTAACCAACAGCTGATTACAAATTGAGAATTTGCTAAGTATATGAAAGCAAGAATTATACAACATATCTAAAAGAAGCTATCTGAAATAAGAATTTTAGAAGAGCATAATATTAAAGAATTGCATAGTCACTGAAATTTAAAAAATACTTTCACATTTCCAAAGTTAAAAGAGATTAACAGGATCTTTAGTTAGTGTTTAATATTCTACAGCAAGTGAATAATTTCACAAATTAACTTTAAATAAAACATTTTGTGACTTTTCTTTGCAGATGAATCATTTAGCTTGGGCCCGAAATTCGAAGTTGTTTTTGAAGTCCGCCCTCGGCGCAGCTCTGGAATACTAATGCATGCACATAATGTAAATGGAGAGTTCCTGAACATACATATGAAACAGGGGCAGGTATGAGAAAGGACCAACCACTCCTCCCTATTTTTACATTCTGATTTTTCAAAACCAGATTTTTCCACCTTTTTGTCAAGCACCTTGTGTTCCTTATTTTTAATATCAACAAAGTTCCAATTTCTGAAATAAGTAGTAATATTATCAAGTGAACATTTTTATAGCATGTTCCAAAAATATCTCTGCTCAATTGAAATGTGTGGATAGTTGAGGATTTTTAAAACTCAGTGGAACTAAGGGGGAAAACCATAGAATTCCCAAGAGCAAATAATTAAACGTTTTTATAACAAATAGCTTAGGGAAATGACCCTCCCCTCTCTTTTTAAAGATTTTATAACATAATGTATTCAGTGCTCATGGTTTCTGAGAATCAGCAAGCTTCCTATTGCACTTAAAGATGAATGTTGCAAATATCTGACTTGAAAGCTATAGTAGTGCACTTAATATTAACTTAATAGGCATTCATAGAGCATATTCACACTTCATTTTACCTGTCCCTGATCTGCCCTACTGCTATCTTAACTCTAAGCAGTCTTTGGAAAAAAAACCTGTCTGGACTAAGAGACTATCTCCCATTCTATCCTTTTAATAAGTCCATCATTTTGCAGTAATTTGAGACAGAAATTTTACCATCCAGCCTTATCCCATCTCCCAAAGACGATGATTTCCACTTTTATCTTCCAGAAACTGTTGGTTGCTGGTACTCACAACAGGGAAAGTTAGCAGTGCAGATATGTTGAGCATAGTATGCCTTTTCCCCAAAGCTGCTTTTCACTTATGGAAAAGACTACTGGGAGCAGTCAAAAGGAGCAAACTAGTAGAAACAGATAAATGTTTTGGAGTGGCCTGAAGACCTTTGCAATGTAATTCTAAATGAAGCTAGAAATACAACAGTGGGTCTAAAGTTTTTGCCAGCAAAGGCATAGTTCTACTTTTTCAACTGCAACCTTTCCAGATATAGCAAAACTACAAATCCAAAAATTCCCTATTCCGGGTAGCTCTGAAAATTCTAGTCATGACTCCTAGAAGATGCAATTTTGAAATGATCCAGTGTGTGGATGGTTAGGTTGCTGGACTTTTCAACCTATCTTGCTTATATAACACTTTCTTCCATTTCATCTCATGCTTATTAACTAACCCTATCTGTCAGGTATATTTTACCTTGAATAATGGTTAAATGCATAATCTCCAATAAGCATATTTTAAAGCTTTTCCTTACATTTTTTCCTTATTAACTAATTAAATTAGAACAAACTTTGCCTAGTAAAATATATATTTAAGTGTACTGTATAACATCTATTATAAAGCATATAGTATATTATGTGTTGTATAACATACTGTTCAGGTATTGAACATAATCTACCTATTACTGAATTTGATAGGCCCTTCTCTACAAATTGCATGTATAAATGCATGTATAATGAGTAAGAAGTAAATCAGCCTTCCTTATCTAAGCGCCAAAAAAGAGGGGAAGAATCTTACATTTCTAGTGTAAGCCTTAAGGCTGGTGAAAAACAATTCGTTTTAATTTTTTAAAGATAATATCCACGGACCGGCGCCTCTTCCGCCAGGCATTAAAAACACATTTATTTTATGCGGCCGGCCTGGCATAGTTTTTAAATTTGATCTTAGCAAGGGTTCTTTATGTTTTTAGCACGGGTTTCTAATTTAATCTATTTTTAATATATTTCTCCTGCATTTAGTGTTCTAGTATTTTATTACTCCCTGTGCACCACCCTGAGTCCTGCAAGGGAGATAGGGCGGTATATAAATGTGAAAAATAAAATAAATAAAAATAAATAAAATAAATAATATTAAGATTCTAAAGCTGAACTCAATTACTTTACCAGGTTATTGTGAAGTTAAACAATGGCATTAAAGATTTTTCAACTACAGTTACACCAAAGCAAAGTCTCTGTGATGGCAGATGGCACAGAATTGCAGGTGAGTCACAAGTTCTGCAATATTGATGATTGTGGGTTATTTCTTTAGTTTAAACTTTAAACTAAGGCTTTGCTGGCTGGAGAATTCTGGGAGCTGAAGTTCTTCAGACTTAAAGTTGCAAAGGTTGGAGACCCCTGCTTTAAACCATCCAAGATGCTGAAGAAGGCTTAGCCAGGGCAGTTAGACAAATTGCTATTTTCAAAACCTTTTTTTAAGCTGGTGGCTTGGGATATGAAAATACATTATCCTCTTCTGTTTTGCATAATAGTTATTAGAGATGCTAACGTGATACAACTGGATGTTGACTCAGAAGTGAATCATGTAGTGGGACCATTAAACACAAGAGCAATTGACCACAGAGAGCCAGTATTTGTTGGAGGAGCACCAGGTAAGAAGAATTATTATCACTTTATTTTTGAAAATTAAGACAATGAGCTGTTTAACTTGTTTATTTGTATTTACTAGCTAACAAGTTCCAATGAACAAAACAATACACAAAACTATTGATTACCAACAGAAAACATGGGCATTACTATGAACTTGGTGTTTAATGCAACTTTTCTTTGATAAAGCTGAAGAGTTTATAAACATGTACTGTAAGAACATTGTCTTATGTCTAGAGATAGATGCTATCAGAGATGTTATCTACTTAATGTTCTAATAATTTCAAATTTTTGATTTAGGTTTTGAATTATCTTTATGATTAATTTCCCACATGTACTGGATGCACATGAAGATATCTCCATGTGCCTTGAATATTCAATAATACCACTAAATATTTAAATATGCTAATATAATCTTTGGCATAATTCATCACAAGGGAAAATCAGAAGCCAATGATCTTATAAATAATAAAAAAAACCCAATCTCCTACCTACCAAATCTGCTAAGAGCCATGGTGGCACACTGGTTAAAATGCAGTATTGCACGCTAATTCTGCCCACTGCCAGTTCAATCCTGACTGTCTCAAGGTTGACTCAGCCTTCCATCATTCCAATAAAATGAGAACCCAGATTGTTGGGGGCAATATACTGACTGTAAATTGCTTAGAGAGGGCTTAAAGCACTGTGAAGTGGTACATAAGTGTAATTGCTGTGAAGTGGTACATAAGTGTAAGTGTTAAGTGCTATTTTAAAGGAAACATGTTTATCATATCATTTTCATCCCTTCAAGTAAGAGCCTCATGATCTCGAGTTTTCTATGAAGTTTCTGGAGAAGGTAGACTACTACTTTCTCTCAAACCCTTTTTCTAATACCTTTCCCCAGATCCAATCTACAACCTTTTCTTTAATTAGCTTCAGAATATCTAATACTTTTTCAATAAAAAGTTGAATTTACTAAAAAAAAAAAAAGTAAAACCCCACAGAAGTGCTTACTAAGCTGAGCTTAGAACTGGTACTAAGTGTATGTTAAGTTTCATATTCCAGTGTCACTTGTGGCTAATAATGTTTTTTCTTCACAGAAGCTTTCCTGACATTCAGCCTAACCACACGTAATTCTTTTACTGGATGCATCCGTAACTTTATGATTGATGAAAGACCAGTGATTTTCAGTAAGGCAGCTTTGGTCAGTGGCGCTGTGAGCATCAATGTATGTCCTGCTGTGTGAAACACTGGTAGTACAACTACAAGAATATATACAGCACTGAAGAAGCAGTAAAAGTTGTGCAGGGTTTAATTTTCAGTATCAGAAGAATTCAAATATATCACTCATTTTAAATAAATGATACAGCATAAAGCTTGCAATCATTAAGAGAGCTTTGTACACTTTTTTTTTGAAAATGCAGATTCCTAACCTGTATTAGAAAAAAACATCTCTGCAGTGTTCTAACTGGGGAATGAAAGTGATCAACCCAGCGGAAACAAATGTAAATCCATTACTGTACAGTAATGATCACAGGCATGCCCGACTCTGCATTGTCAGCATTTCAGGAGCAAATGACTTAGCAACTGTGGGTTTTAGCCTCAATCCACTAAAAATCATTTTATTATCCCATCAGAAGTTTGATCAGAAGTTTGATAATAAGCTGCTGTTGGAATGTCCAGGTGCTGTGCCTTGGGATAAATTAATTCTGTTCACGATGTTTGCTTTGCTTCATGTATCTTACAGAATAAACTATATAACAGACATGTTTCACTAAAACAGTATCTTCTGAGTTTCCTTTTCCTATACTTTTTTGTTCAGTTATGGTAAAGCAGTATGGGTTTTGTTCAATTTCTAAAACCCAGTAAAATCCTACATATTTTAAAACTGTTACAATCTGCTTCTACACATAACAAATAAATTGATCCATTATTAGCAAAAGTGACTATTTTAGGCATCTGTTACATATTTATATATCTATTTATGCTGCACAATTCTACTGGTAATTATAAGAAAATCAGATTTTCTCCTATGAAAAACAAGAAGTGAAGTAATATATTCATTATTTAAAGTAATTTTAGGAGGAAAGGTGGTTTTTAACTATATCCACCTCCCATTTTAACATTTTTCTCAAATAACACTCAAACTTGTCAATATATATTAAACTGCACATGCTTTTAAAATTATTAAATGCTCAAATTTCCAAATGCCAGACCTAGTCTAAACTTATAGGAAATTCATTCATTCATTTTTATACAATGAAATTAAAAACAGCAGTTGACGTAAAAACATTTTAAAATAAATATGAAATTTGAATGAAACTGTTGTTTATTTATACAAATAAATACAAATTTCTGGTGTAGGCATGTGTTCATAACACTGTAGGAAGAAAAATCCATTTCAGTTCCAAACTGGGAAAAAGATGCAGGAACCAATGAATTAGGAGGCAGGCTGCAAGAAAAGAGTCTCCATTTATGTAGGAATCAGAAGGGAAGTGACTCAGCATCGGTTCTGGGACAGCTGACAGCCTAACATGGATAGTAAAGTGATTTTATACCCCTCTGGACCTTTGAGATTGAGATGCCTGGTGGGTTTAATTTATTAGGCTGCATTCTGTATTCTAATTGTCCCTTTTTGGTTTCTTGGTGGTCAGTTTCAAGGCTAGCCTTGGGGAAAGGTGGGGAATGTAAATTCTGTGTGGCTTTATGTTTACCGGATTTAATACTTAATCCTGTCAATTCAGCCAAGCTCAGTCTTCTAATGGGGGTTACTTGAGGCCGGCCATTCTGGCTCAGAGGCAGGTATTGCTTTAGCTTCTATGGATAGGGTTTTTTGGTCCTCACTGGGGGCATGGAAATAAAGGGGGGTGTCTTATGATTCGTCCTACAATGCTTCATATTAAAGCAAAAACCATCACTCATTATTCTAGGAATTAGTACTCCTAAATGTGAATTCAGATTGTAGATTAATATTTGCCCAATTTCTTGTAGTTAGAAAACTTCTTCTGACACATAACACTCTTATTCTCTATTAAGGTGATTGAAGTAGAATATAGGATGTGTGTACACACAGAGATACAGACAAATCAATAATAATCAAACCTTATTGCTTAAATTATTGGAGATGAACATATAATAAAAATACTAATAATCCCAAACTACATAAAAAAGAAATAAAACAAATCCCAAGCACAGATAACATGTTTTACTGTAGTCCATAAGTAAACTTAAAAAAAAACCATGGAATAGTTTTTATCATGGTAAAAAGTTTTCAACTTGTTCTGAAGCCTTTGCTTCTAAGATTAAAATTCTCAAACCATGAAGCCAAAATGAGAATATGTCAACATTTTTGCAATCACTAATTATGTTGCTATAGCCACTGGAAAGGGACAGGCACATCCTAATTGATATTGAGGTTCTATGAAAAGCAGCAGCATGAGGCAAAAGTCTCCCCAATGGGAAAATGAACCAACAACATAACATGGTCTACAGCACTGTGGTAAAATACCATATTTGCTTCACTTTCAAATACACTGGTATCAAACTAGGGGGGAAGATTACTTTGCTCTTCAATACCAACAACATTAAGTGAAAATTGGGATCTAGAGCCAAGTTTGAACTGATGCAAACATCTGGTACAAGCTGATTATTAATCACTTGCCAGATGCCCATGAGCAAAAACAATGAATGTGGAAGTACTCTTGTTAGAAATAATAAACTATTATTAAATAAAACATCAATTCTTGGATTTTATAGAATTTGTAGTCACGGCAAGTTAATGAATATGTTTTTTGATGGAATATTCTTTGCAAGAATATAAAAGGTCAAATCTGTCTTTTTTGATAAAGCAGTATATGCAATCAAGTTTTCCTTCTGCTTCATGCGCATTTTACCATCAGCATGGTAATAACTAATAAACTTATTTATCAGCCTCAAAATAAGTAGAGAAAAATTACAACCAATACATGATTTCTAGCGTTTGAAGGTCAACATATTTATTAAATGGACAACAGCAAGTCAGAACACTTCCACTTTTTTGGATAAATAAACTACTTTCCATTTCCTAGGCTTACAGTAAACCATTTTCATTATAGTATTTTCAGTTGTTTGTGAGAAAACTGAATACTTCATTGTTAAACTGTCTTGATTACAGTATTGTGAATATTCTGATTGTATATTGTATAACTCACCTGCACATATAATGTTCTAATGTCATCAGATTATATCACTATCCAAGTCCACCTTTTATTTTCTTTATGCCAACTGAAAAGCAGTTTTATTTTAAAAAAAATCTGAATCTGCTACGCAAATTTCTATTCCCCTAAGAACCACATATTAATTTCTTTCAGGTAGAAGCATTAATTTATACTAACAAAAACTACTACACAACTTCAGTCTTATATCAGACTGGATTTGTATTTCTGACAAACAACATATCACAGTAGGAAAATGGCAATACTATCATAGTTAATCAAGTCTTGAAGGAAAGAAACAAATTTTAAAAGTTACTGATATTTTTTAGGGTCACTTAGTCCTTACTTTATTGTATTGTTTACCTCCTTATTCTCAGAGCAACCTAGATCAGGGGTCCCCAACTATCGTGCATTGAGCCATTTGGAACTCGGCTGTGGAAGTGGTGGGCAACGCATCCCTACTTGAATGAGCAGTGAGCAAGCCCATGTGCATACTTGCCCATCATTCACATGGAACCCTCCCCTCTTTCTCCACCCCATCCTCGACAGTCCACAAAGCCAGAAAGATTGGGGAACTCTGAACTAGATTACCTTGGTTTTTACAAAATCATTGCAAAAAAATCATGTTCAGTTCTTACCTTAACTAATTATGACATTAGCAATATTTGGTTTGCATGAAAACAGGAATAGACCATTTTAGCATATTCCTGGTTTCAGATCTTAAATTGCATTCAATGGCCAGCTGCTAAACAGGCTAGAGCAGCTTAAATCAATAAGAGTGCACATATTTAAAGATTATGATACAGACTTATCCTTTTCTTATATTCAATTCAGATTAATTTACTGTCTTGGCAAATGGTATGTTACTAACCAGGTCAGTCAAGCCAAATTCTGATTTACAGAAAACACCTTAATGGAACACACGTTTTATATGCTAAATGTTTGTTGGTTGGTTGGTTGGTTGGTTGGTTGGTTGGTTGGTTGGTTGGTTGGTTGATTAAACAAATAGTAAAAACCCCAAACCACATAACAGGAAGAAACCAATAGTAAGCCATATTGTTTTAAGAATATCTTTTTAAGATGTTCAATGGATGTGAGGAGACACATCAGCTGTTCTTTGTTTTGTCCTAATCATGAAATGACTGAAATCAGGGAAACAATTACAATGTTCTATTTACCAGTATTAATCATTGATTTTTTTAATGTTAGAAATACAATCCATCATTTCTGTCAAAAATTGAGAAGCCACAAAAATCCTTATCTAGTCTGAAATGTTTCACGGGGTTATAAACATATATGCAGACATAACTTGTTTCACTATATAGCACTTTGCAGGTATTGCATTTTTTACAAACCCCTCCACCTACAAAAAGCGTGTAACTGGTTGAAGTTTCAAATGATTAACTGTTTTTAATTATTTTTAATTAAGCTAAGCACATTATACACTTAATAGACTAAATGCAGTGTAAACCTAACTTTTATATGTCCTGGAAACCCAAAAAAGATGACTGCTACTGGTATTTTAATATTCACCACATATTGCACTGGTCTTAAAAACAAACCACACTTGCAAAAGTAATTTTATTGGTTTTAGAATTTTATAATGGGAAAGGGGTAAATAGGGTATTGTACAATGTTTTAGAGCTTCCACATCGAGGTTGGTGACTGCTTCCGAGTCTTCTTATAAAATCAGTTCCATTGGGAAATCATAAAAATAGGAAGGGGTACATACATTGTAAATCATAGATTTCATTATCAAAAGAAACCCATACATTCAATTACTTTGTTTCTATTAACATCCATACAGGAATTACCGTATATAAGAATAAAAAAAAAGAAAAA
>JAPKID020005021.1:0-11351 GCA_026931265.2 Tropidonophis doriae | reverse complement strand
GACTAAACCACTTCCTTCTTGGCTCTGCTAGCCAGCCTGGCACTGTTCCCATCCTCCACCTGTCTGATCCCTCCCTCTCCTCTGGAACCCCCTAAAATTTGAATATTTTTTTTTTACCAGATTCGCCTGGTACGCCAGTTGCGCCCTTTCCTTGACCAGGACTCCCTCTGCACAGTCACTCAAGCACTCCTTATGTCCCACGTAGACTATTACAATGCTCTCTACATGGGGCTCCCCTTGAGGTGCACCCGGAGGCTACAGTTAGTGTAGAATCTGGCCACGCAGGGGATCCTGGGAGCCTCACAGTGCTCCCACGTAACACCTCTCCTGCGCAAGCTGCACTGGCTGCCGGTGGCCTTCCGGGTGCGCTTCAAGGTGCTGGTGACCATCTTTAAAATGCTCCACGGCACAGGGCCTAGTTATTTGCGGGACCGTCTCCTACCACATACCTCCCTTTGCCCTGTCCGCTCCCACAGGGAGGGCCTTCTCAGGGTGCTGTCTGCCTGTCAATGCTGGTGGGCGGCGCCCAGGGGAAGGGCCTTCTCTGTGGCAGGTCCGGCCCTCTGGAATGACCTAGCCCCCAAACTTCGTACCATCACGGACCTTCGCCTTTTTCACCGATTACTAAAAACACACTTTTTCCACCTAGCTGGCCTAGCTTAGATTTTAACTTAGATTTTTAGCTTAGATTTTAGATCAGATAAAATTCTAATTGGACTGGTAGGAGATTTTAATATTTTTAGTTAAACACTTTAGCACAGGTTATCTAATTTAATTGTATTTTATCACTGTATTGTATTTATTGTTGTCTGTTGTGGTATTTTAATTACCTGTGCACCACCCCGAGTCCATTGCAGAAATAGGAGTGGTATATAAATCGAATAAAACTGAAACTGAAATTAAAGGTGGTATATGAAAGATGGCAATTTAATCAAGCAGAGAACACCAAAATATAATAATTTTCTAATTCTCCTATCAGTCTATTTTGATGTCAACTAGGGTAAGATAGGATAGGATAGGATGCAGAGGTGGTATTCAGCTGGTTCATACCAGTTTGTACAAACTAGTAGGGAAGATTTGGCCTGGGTCGCCAAAGTGGTAGTGACCTGTGATTGGTCCCACCCCCCACTTGGACACTGCTCGCTTGCCCCATTCGCCTGATTGCCACTTGCTCACCTTGCCTGCCCACACCTCACTTCTTTTGTAGATCCTCACTTGAGCACAGTCTGTGCTCTGCAGCTTGCCTGCCTGAAGCGCTGCATCCCAACTAAGTGGGCCTGATCTGCCTGCCAGGTAAGCCTGCGAGTTGCGGCCTAAGTAGCTGCCCCTTCCTCTCCCCACTGTCCCAGCCTTCCTCTCCTACTCCCTTCCCCAAGGCCCCACAGCCCTGCCATGCTTCCCTGCCTTCCATGCAGCCTTCCCTGCAGTCCCTGTGTCCAGGCCCACTTGTGAAGGCCTCCCCTACTCCCTTCTCCACGGCCCATGGCTGGGCAGCTCTGACATGCTTGCCTGCCTCACGCAGCCTTCCTGGGATCCCCACTGCTCAGCCTTCTATACATTCATAGAATATATTCCAAATATATAATAGCTTTTTTTGAATTGTCTTTACAAATTTGTCCTCCTTCATAAGATTGGCCCTCATGGACCATCTTGTCCTAACCTGTGTTACGGCCCATTTTATTATTAATGGGTGGTGGTCTGCCCATGTATTTGGTCCGATCTCAATAGATTCAATCTCTTCGGCAGCTGCTAACGATACCCAGGCCATGTCTATTCTAGACCATTATAATAATATGTAATATGTAAATTGTTTCTCTAAATGGTGTAGGCCCCGCCATATATCTCTTAATCCTAATTGGTCTTTCAAATCACCCCATATTTTGGGGAGAGTCTTTTTCCGTTTAAGTTTGTATTCTGGGGTCTTAACACCTGGTTTGTAATTTTTCCCTATATCCACAATTGCATTGAAATCACCAATCACATAAATATGTTCATAATTCAATTGATTTAATTTGTCTAACAATTTTTCATAGAATTGCTTTTGATTAACATTGGGTGCATAAATAATCCTTGAATTAGGGGATCAGTTGCATCCCCAGTATGTCCTGTCTTCACTTCCCCCTGCCCTTCCCTTAACCCCTCCCCTTTCTTTCCCCTTCATTTGCATTTATGTTTGTCGATCCCTATTATACCCTTACCCTAAACTTGTTAAATGTTTTTTTTATATATATAACAATAAAGATTTTTTTTTAAATCCTGACAGTTAGCAATTGACTCATACTTATGATGGTTGCAATGTCCTGGGGTCATGTGATCACTTTTGGCAACTTTCTGAGAAGCAAAGTCAATGAAGAAGCCAGATTCAATATAATAGTTGATTAATTTAATCTTTTTTTCAGCCATTATTTAAAGTTTATATCCAAATTTATTTTAATAAAAAGCATAAATGGTTTAATAAATAACCATAAAGAAGTAATGTTATTGGAAGATATTTGAAATGACCAATGAAAGCCCAGTGGTTATGTCTTTAAGTATGAATTACTTTAGGCAAAAGGACATTTAAATAATTGTAGTTAATTGGGAATTGTGTTAAAGTGATGGTATATAGAAAGATCTTTCATTTAAAATATTTAGTTTAATATGAACTATAAATAATGACCATGTAGGAATGCACAAAAATTATCTGTAACCAATTGACACACTTTCTACAAGACCTAACGAAGGAAGACTCTCTTGTGTGTGTGTGTGTTTGTGTTTGACTAAAATAAAAAAAATTCTTTAAAAAAAAGAAGCCGATTTATCAGATTTATCCACTTTAGTGATTCACTTAACAAATCTGGTAAGGAAGGTTGTAAATTGGGGCAAAATCAACTTAACAAATGTCTCACATAGCCACAGAAATTTTGGACACAATTGTGGTCGTAAATTGAGGACTACCTATATTCCATTCAAGCATGGATTCTGCTTGGTTTCTATATCTCAAAGGCACCTTTTCTGCCCCTTGCATATGCATTTTTCCAGAGCCTTATTCTTCAACATGTCATAGAATACTTTCCTCGTTTCCCTGTAACGTAGGTTGATCTCATTAATCCCAAAACTAAGCAGATATCTTGCTTTCAACTGAGGAAAGATACATTGTTCTGCCTTTGTTCAATCACTCCCTTGTTTTGAACATGGAGGGTTACTGTCCTTGTGCGACTTTTTCAAAAATAAACCAGACATCCCTGGTACTTTAATTGAGAATATATTTCCAAATGAATAACTGCTTTATTCATTTTTCTTTCTTCTTAGTTGATGGCAACAGTTGTCACAGTTTAAGATTGTACTATAAAGAAATCATTTGTTAGATCTGGCATGAATTGTTCACCGCTCAGCTTCCCTGGAAGAGTTGTGATGTTATGAGGGGAAAAAACAGTTCCTTATTTTTCATTGTCTCTACATTATTTATAATTTGATCTAGTTCTACCATATCTGTGCATAATTCTTCTCTGATGAAAAATATATAGATGTTGTAATTTTCCTTGCTCTGGAGACAAATTCCTTTTGCGTCCAATCACTCCTGGACAATATTTTGTTCTATTCCTATTCCTATTCCATAATCAGAGACAAGAAATTCTGACACTGGTCCCTGATGAAATAAAACTCTATTATAACCTTGAGTGGCCACTACTCATCTATTGGGGTAACATGACTTGCTTCCCACTTGTTTTCTTTCCAGGAAATGTGTCCTTGGTTATTATTTGCTTTAAATATTTTCTTTCCACATTAACACCTGCCAAAAGTAGCATCTTGTCAACAACTTTGTTCTATCACTAGTTGCCCAGCAAGAATTAGATTAGGTGAATGTGTTAACATGTTTGCTGTTCCTTAATTTTGCCCTTCAGAAACAGCTGGTGGGATGGACAGCTTGGTGGTCATCCCAATCCAAGTATTGCCAATTGCCCAGCATTAGTGTAATTGGACAAGTTTAATAGCTCTATTATCTCTCCTGCTAAAAGGCTCACAAAGACTCAAGGCAGAGATTCAGTGAAGCAAACGCAGGTTACTGGTGTAATGAGATGGAAACAGCAAGCTGTTGTTACTATTTTTCCCCTCCTCTTTGAGACTTAATGTGCTTCAACCAGCAAAAAATAAATAAAAAAATTGACCATGTTGATCTGGTAAAATCTTGGCTCCCCGGATTATAAATATGGCAAGGAGATGAGGTGGGAGTTACATAGTCCCCTTAGGCTCTCAGCATCCTTGCACTATCATCTTGGTTTGGTAAGTCTCCTTTGTTTTGCCCTCAAAAGTTTGGAATTAAAATAGGTGTGCAATATATTTCCATGATTCCATGGAATTCAGAGAGATTCTGTGGCTTTCTGCGTGGAACTGAGCTGAAAATTTTTGTATTGGTGAGCATATTCAGAGTCCATGGGATCTGGAAAAAATAGGTACTTTCCAATGATACTAGGATAGGGAATGGAAGAAGAGAAAGAAATTGAAGAAGTGATAAGGGTATCTTTTAATGATAGAGTTTGTATAACCAATCGTAGCACACTGAGGAAAGAATGAGCTTTATACATTGATGTGCTTTGTGCTGGCTGTTAATTCTGCATCTTCTGAGCAGAAACTTTTAGAGAACTCCAGCGAAATGAACTTTGGTTTCTGTCTATACTTCACTTCTTCTTAGTCTCTCAACTAATCCATAACCCAGGTCCTTGTCTTAAATCTCTCCTTTGCGATTAATCTATGGATTGGTGCTTTGTTTGTAACAAAATTAGAACATTTATAATTGGAAGTGTTTCTTTCTTGCCTTTCACTCCCCACTCTCTTTCAGCCTTCAGATCAAATCTTTATTGGGGTCATAGACTCAGCAATAGAGGGTGGGGAATACTCCTTAAGAAGCTAGAGGAGCATTCTTGTTATATTTTAGTTCGAATCAAATTCCATTTTCCACCTCCACTTTTATTAAAAGTGGCCAATGTGAAACTGGTTATGTTTGTGTTCTGCTGTTGGATCTCTGAGCAACTCTACATGGACTTTATCACTGCTCCTGATCTATCCTAGGGTTATTTTTTATTGGATAACTGGGTTGATGTGCATGAATTGGTTTTCCAATTTATATTTTAGAATGGTGGAATTGGAATGGTGTGGAGAATTCATACCTTGTCCTACCTCTCACTTCCTATCTCTTTAGCTCTCTCACTTCCTCCCCCACCATAAGTGAGCAAATGCTATCATTTATGCCTTTCAGCAGACTTAAACAGATAAGCCACTCATATCAGCTCTCCTTTGTTAAAAGTGTTTTGTTTTATTTAAAAGGATTAACAAGGGGCTTTGGTGAGAAGTACTGGGTGGGTGCTACTTCAATGGCTTGTTTTTTCCACAGTATTAATAACCAGACAGGTGGTCTTCTTTGCAATAGAACCTCACTAGCCTTGAGACCTGACAGGTAAGCCATTTCCCAGGGTCTTCATTTTTTCTCCCTCTTTCTGTAGAAATACTGGCAATCTTGAAGTGCTTTCAGAGTATTCTTTGTGGTGTGGGACAGTTTATTTAATTTGTTGCATGTGGTATGAGGGATATGCTGTATAATATGTTGGTAAGTGACCAGTTATTTATCCATTAGGAACTTGGAGGAATTTGTAGTCTTATTTTATATGGAATAAGATCTAGGATTCTGCATGCCTCATTCTCAATATTGTGCCCATATTCTTATACTTGCTTTCACATTGCTATGGTTTTAAAAAGTTTAATGTGATTTCTCTCTACCATACGAACTTTCTTATTTCATCCCAACCTTTGGGAAGAAACTTGGATTAGGGTTACCACATCTAGACTGCAAAAAAGAGATAGAAAACTCTTAACTCTGTGTGCTATGTCCTGGATGGCCAGATTTATGCAGCCCAGATTTGGCAACCATAAATCCTTTTGATTTTTAACTTATTTTTGTTTCCACCTGGCTCCTTTTACTGAAGTATTGCACTTTTTAATATATGCTTTTAACTGAATACTGCTCAGAGTCATTCTGGGAAATTAGATGGACAGTAGCTAAATTTGACAAACAAATAAATGAGTATTTTCATAACCTATTTCTCTTTTTAAAAAAAGCAACAATTTTATGATGCATAGCAAAAAGCCCCTGTGTTATCTGAAAGTCAACACTTCGTTCTCACTTTTCCCCACAAGAGCCCTTGTGGGGAAAAAGATTGAGAATGTGTGACTGGTCCAAGGTCACCGAACTAGCTTTCATGCCTAAAGGTAAAGGTTCCCCTTGCACATATGTGCTGTTTGTTCCCGACTCTAGGGGGTGGTGTTCATCTCTGTTTCAAAGCTGAAGAGCCAGTGCTGTCCAAAGACATCTCTATGGTTATGTGGTTGGCATGACTAAATGCCAAAGGCGCATGGAACCCTGTTACCTTCCCATCAAAGGTGGTTCCTATTTTTCTACTTGCATTTTTACGTGCTTTCAAACTGCTAAATTGGCAGAAGCTGGGACAAGTAATGGGAGCTCACTCCGTTATGTGGCGCTAGGGATGAGAGCCACAGACCTTTTTGATTGACAACCTTAGTGTCTTAGCCATTGAACCACTGCATCCCACTAGCTATTTCATGCCTAAGGTAGGACAAAAACTCTCCAGGCGATGTGCTTTTTAAAAGGCTACTGGACTTTAAAAAAATTTTGTTTTCTCCTTGAAAATGTTTCATTTCTCAGTTAATAAGCTTTTTCAGTTCTGAACAACTGAACTGATGGTGAAGTGAACTGTTTTCAAGGAAAACAAACCAAGAAAGTGCACTTTAAGGAACTGTCTAGGCCAGTTCCTTAATCACTAGAAAAATCTCTCTCACCCATGCTTTATCTTCATAAAATCAGATAGCTGGAAGGGGCTACATCCTGCTGAGCCCATGAGAGAGGACTACCCAGTCACTATTTAAATATATTCAGCTCATTTACTCCCTGAGGAATTAATTCCTTCCACTATCAAACTTCTCCTACCTTGGAATTCTCCCAAGATTCCACCACAGGCTGTTTTTCCACATCTTAATCTAAGTTTGCAAAATATTTCATGTACTTCTTTAAGATCATGTCATTGAATTTAAACTATGAAATAAATGTCATAACAAATAGCATTTTACCACTAAAGCTTGGCCACATCATATAGGTAGATCATAGCAAACTTACTTTTCAGTAGAGAAAACTCACCACCATTCAAGCAACATGCAAGAGGGCCAGTACATTTGGCTTTGAATGGGAAGGAAAGGGGGTGGGCAGGGAAAGAAATGGTTCTCTTTGCAATTGCTAGGATGTTATTCCCTATGTACCAGACTAGCCTATAACATGAAGTGTCTGGGCAAGTGTCCAGAGTCAGCTGCAGCATGGTAAACTAGTTATGGTAATCTAGTACCTGTTTTCCTTCTTTTTTCTAAACCAATTTTTGTTAGATTCTTCCTTTCCATAAGTTTCATCTGCATCACCATGGCTCTTTGGATCCGTTCCCTTCCTCTCCTGCTGCTGCTGGCTATTTCAGCTCCTACAGTTAGCCAAGCTGCTCCCAATCAGCGTCTGTGCGGTTCTCATCTGGTGGAAGCCCTTTACTTTGTATGTGGAGAGCGGGGCTTCTATTATTCCCCCAGGACACAAAGGAACGTAGAACAACCACTTGGTAAGTTCTTTTCCCCCCTAATTTCCTAAAATGCCCTGTCTGTAACATAACCTGGTCAATTTGCTTATAACTCACCACCTGGTAGGTAGATAGTCTTAAACTTACCAAGAAACATAGCTAATGGTATTTATATATTGTCAGAAGTTAAATATTTTAGGAAATATTAAAAGGGCAGAATATTTCCCCCTAAAAGGGAGATAGAAATTCACACACACACACACACACCTTTGTCAAGGGGCCAGTCTATTCTACATAACAAAGATCTATCTCCTTCAGGAAGAGCCATAGTAGGAATCCCAAAACCCTTTCATTACATCTTCATCCAGCAACAGCTCAACCAAGCTTGGGACTCAAAAGGCAACCTCCAGAGTTGCCCTTGCATGGCCCCATGGGAGCTCTGCTCCAACCCTCCCTACCATCCAGGAAGCCCTGGAAACAATTTAGTGAGATATTGACTCATAGTGTGGCACTTGGCAACCATCTGGTTCATAGTTATTGCTGCCTATTTTAATTGGGTTATTTTAATGTCTTTTTCCTTGTAATCCTTTCTAAGCTGTAAAATATGGTAAATAGACAAATGTACATCCTGAATTTGAAGAGTATTGGCAAACACTATTCATAGACAACTTAAATCACATAGCAAAATAATTCAGGAGAGAAGTCTATGCTTTAATGTAAAAAGAAACCTAGCTAAAAGCTTTTTGGTTATATTATTACCATGGTTACTATATCATCATTATTGTTATTAGCTTGTTTGTCAATGTTTAACACCACTCTTGTTTTTATTTGTAAATGATATACTCTGACAATGCATTGGTTTTTTTTAAAGTGTCTATGAATGAAATTTATTTTTAAGAAAAGTTCCCAAATTAGTCAATGATTTAACACACACACCCGCCCCCCAAATTTGGCTCCTTCCTTTCTCTCAGTCTTTCCCCTTCCACATGTCTTGGGATGCAAATCCCATAGGCATGGCTGGTGATTGTTGACACTGCAGACCAATGCATTTAAATGGGTCTGAAGTTAGGAAATACTGATCCCTCTGTTTTATCCTGATTGATTCTTGGTTATTCCATTGTAGAATGGAATAGACTGATATCCAAGATGCATGTATCTCCTAAGTGGAGTTTTCCCTTTGTCAGTGAGGCAGCCCATGGTCAATTTAAATCAGTGCCAACTTGACAGCAATACGCCTGTTATTTTCAGTAGCCTGGAAATAATATAGTGCTACTATGGCAATAATTATGTAACTTAACTGTTTTCCTAAAAAGTCAGTAGACAGACCAAGAAGCATCTCTGAATCAAAAGTTCCACAAGGAGTTTGCCAAGAGCTGCCAAAACCAATGCATCCTGCTGGGGAAAAAATATGCATCATATTTCTCATTTCAAATACACAGAGAAGAATCCTAGTTGCTTCTTTTCCACTTGGTTTTTATGCCAACCATCTTGACTCATTACTTGTAAGCAAGGTTTGCAGAGCATGCTACATTTAGCTAAAAGGGAAGCAGACTGTTATGTAGGATGAGAAACACTTCCATCACTGAAGACCCTAGGAACCAGATCATCATACTATATTTTTATTTGTTTGGAGGTAGCAAGCTGGAATAGTAATGAATCTGGGAGTTTATCAGTGACAGTGATAAATATGGGAATTCATCAACATTAAGCACTATTTCTTTCAAAAGGAAATACAGCCCCATCCAACCCTGGAGATGTAGTCAGTTTTCTGATCTGTAAAATACTAATCCATAGCCCTTCCACCTTGTTAGTATTTAGCTTTGCTTTACTGTTGCTAACTTATTCTCAGTTGAAAGTGTGCAATGTGTAATCAGGGTCTAAAACATCCAGCTCAGTTTCAGTTAACTGACTGTAGAGTGCAATAATCTAGTGCCAGGACAACCTGATATTCATAGCAAGGACACGGCAGGCATATTAAAATAAATCACGAAACAGTTATCACATAGCAGAATAGGGAAGTCCCTGTAATATTAACTTTTGTTCTTCAGGAAGAAGGATGAAACTGTCAAAAATAATCAATAGTATTCAACCTAAACTCAGCCCCAATAGCAACTGAGGGGAAAGGCAGGGACATTGCATCTTTGGGGATGCCAAACTGAGAGTACAAATGAATATACCTTCTGTTGAATACACTTTGAACATCCATCTAATGTTGGTCTTCTCTTACTTGGTAGTGAATGGTCCTTTATCGAATGAGGTGGAAGTACCACTCCAAGAAATTCAGAAAATGAAGAGAGGAATTGTGGAGCAATGCTGTGAAAATACCTGCTCTTTCTATGAACTAGAGAACTATTGCAACTAGAAGAAAAGAAACCAGTCCATGCAGGAATGGGGAAAAAAAGCACTTTGCTACTGCACCTTTTAAGTCATTAAATAAATAAAAAAAAACCATGAATCTATTTAAACAGTCTTTGTTGTGTTTTCTGTATGTTGCATGCTCTCTTCACATCTGATTTTTTAAAATTATTATTTATGGAGTCATATCTTTCTTTCGTTGTGGATTTTAAAATTCAGAATATTGCAGCAATTGCCCAACTGAGAGGCTGCTTGTTGACTTCCAACATAGATATGGGGTACATTCCTGTCTGCAATATTTTTTTTTCTGTTCATTTCAGGTTGTAGATTTGATCTGCACTTTTTATGGAAAATGAAAAAAAAAAATCTCACCAGAAGTGCCTGGATCGCCAAATATTTTTGATTCTCAATGTTCAAGAAGAGGGAAAGGGACATTTTATGGGAAGTTATACTTGGTATTTCTTTAAAGTAATAGCAAAGTAAAGTTTCATATGCACAATGAAATGTCTTCCAGGTTTAAAACTATTGTTTTAAATGTCCAACAATATATACACACACACAAATCCCAAAGTTGCCACTATCCCTCACTGTCCTGGAAGATAATAGTAATAGGAAACTAGACGGATTAGCCATTTGCTTTTTTACATCATGAAGGAGAACTTGGCTTTATGAATCACTTTCAAACCTTGAGATAACATTTCCAATGACAATTATTCAGATACATCTGGCCAATCTGCATGCTTAAAGCGATTAGACAAAAACAATACCAACAGCTGTCAGGCAGTTTTAGTTACATTCCTAGCAAATTCCAAGCACACAAATACCACAGGGATGAGCATGTTATTGATGTTAGGAAAGCAAAGTTTTAAAATTGGTCTGATGATGATCACATAAGAATATGTACGGCAGCTGCAGTTTAATAACATTCTCAAAGCCACTAAATACCTTTCTAAGCATGCTTGCCATTCCCATTGCTAATGTAATCCTATTGGTGAAAATAATAAATATTTCAATCTCATAGTAGTTTTAAAGGTTAAAAAAAAAGGCTCAGGACACCTTTTGCTTTCTAAAATGCATTTGGCAATTCAAAATTGGTTGGGGAACAAGGGAAGAAACCCAAAGCAATTGTACAGTAGCATCAGTGTATCCATGTGTTTGTGATAAAATGGAATGATATGTCAGAATAACAAAAGAAAAACCCACACAGATTCATTATTCTGAGCATTCAATGTGATTCGTGTACACTGAAGGTAAAAGTGTAAATTGTAATATCACTTGCTTTTTTCTTTTTTGGTGGATTGGGAATTGAACAACGAAGAGGATTAGGGGACTGGAGGCTAAAACATATGAAGAACGGTTGCAGGAACTGGGTATGTCTAGTTTAATAAAAAG
>JAPKID020005020.1:0-11352 GCA_026931265.2 Tropidonophis doriae | reverse complement strand
GAATGCTTTTAATTCAGATAGCCAATTTCACTATCGCCATCTGTTCTGAACAAAAATCAGAGAAATAACTTCTCTTGCTGTAGTTTTAGTAGTTCTTTGTGTATGTGTTGGATTGGACTGTAGATTTTTCCATCTAAACAAGCCTCAGACAGCTTCCAGAAATGCTAGCGTGTAGCCACACTGTCTCCTGAAATGCTCTGTTCTTTCCCTACAACTGCTAACAAATTGCCTGCATATCGGAAGGAATGAGCTTATAAGTCAAAATCACTGTATGAGAGTTTATAAGTTTATGATAATGAAATATTTCAGTCAAGAGTTGGGAGTTTGCACCTCAATGGATGGCATAAGATGCCGTTGAACTCAAAAAAACTTTTGAGTTCGGGGGGGTTGTTGTCACATACTGTACAAGTTCATTCTTCTAGAAATGTTCGGCTTGAAAATGTAGTGGGAACAAGGAAAAAAAAGGCAAGTAAAAAAATATGAAATAAGTAGCATAAGCATTATATATTTGTTTTTCTACCTCAAAACCGAAATGACTTAAGGATCGGTACATAGTCAGGGAGTCTTTATAGAGACAGAGACACACTCATACAGCACAGTGAAAGACCTATTTGTAGTCGGGATATAACTGCAAATATCTTGGATTTAAAACTAGGAAAACACAACTTAAAGTCCACCTTCAAGCATGGCAACAATGACTTAAGGCAGGGGTCTGCAAAGTTGGCTCTTTTAAGACTGGCTGGGGACTTCTGGGAGTTGAAGTCCACCAGTCTTAAAAAAGCCAACTTTGGTCACTCACTGTCTCTTCCTATTCATGTGGTAGTGGTTGTAGGAGAAATTGGAGAAGGAACTGCTTTGGGACAGTTTACATTTCTGGAAGAAAGCAGGATATAAATCTAACAAAGCTCAGTAGAATATTTCATTTTTGCTGTCCAATTTTCTAAGAGTCTAAGGTAAATTTGGGAACATTCTAGATTATTCTTGAGCCACATGAAGACATACTTAGTCAATTATTACAGTGTTACTTATCTAAATTATAGAAATTACATATTGTGCAATGTATCTGCAGTTTTCAACAAGCAATTTCTGGGCAGATGCTCTTTTTCTATTCCGGGTAATTCTAAGACAATTAATTTTACAGTAACATAAAGCAGCTACAGTAATCACTGGTTTTTTTGGTGCCCGATAGGATTTCCTTGAAGGTATTTGCTGATAATTTATATTTTGCATACAATCTGGATGGTTGTATATTGAATTTGTCCTACAACAGTCTTGTATTTTGCAAGGATTATTGACTTGATGAATTAACATTATGTATTGCAGACTTAAAGAGGCTGAAGAAGTATGTAGACAGAAAAAAGGAAAATCACTTTACAATATAAAACAAAAGCATGATTCTGGAATTGTAAGTATAATTATTCTTATTATCTATAAAAATGTTAAATGTTAAACCAAGATGTGGAAAATGAATGCAAGGTCTTAAAATAAATCTAAGCAGCTCACTAGATTTAGGCAGTAGTGATGGTGATGGCAGTAGACTAAGCACCAAAGAGCTCTAAATGATCTGTTGTGCAGGATAAATGGTTTGCTTTAAGCATCTGGAGATTATGTCTTGTGGAAAACTCAACTTCATATCCAGATAGTCTGATTTAATTGAATTTAGATATTTGAGTTACAGAAACATTGTTCCCATGGTTCTTTGTCTTGTCTGGGGCCATGAACAGCAAATCTTACTCTGTGACATTTCCCTGGTAATTACATTTTTTTAAACTATCGATTGTCAGACACACATTCACTAAGGATGTGGGTCATAACCACTTTGATGTGCAGGATTTTTTTAATGTTTTCCATTGGGAGCTAAATGTTTCAACTGTGTTTTATGCATACATAGAATACATAGAAGGCAGCATAGTTATTTTTCAGGAAGCAGAGTTAGAGTAATACTGTATGATATCAAAGTTACTGAACAGATACAGGACTGTGAAAATAACGGGGTACCCTTTGGATGATATAACAGTTTTCTCAGTGTTTATGAATATGCTATGAAATACTGAATCTCTTCTTGCTCACTCTCTTCTGTATCCTTCATTTCAGAAAGCAAAGATAAGTATGAAAATATGAAAGAAGAAAGACTTATGTCTTTGTATCCAGACTCAATAAGTTGATCATGCCTTGGGGAGGTAGGGGAAAGGAAATATTACCATTCAGCCCATTTGTTTTCCGGATTTTCTTGCATTTTGTTTCCTGTTTATGCTCACTACTATGAACATTCACTGATAAACAGGTTTGCACGATGGATACCCAGTAATGGAAGCTATTTGATATCTCTCTCTTACAGGCACCCCATATACTACATTCTTTCCATCCAAACATTGTTTTGCAATTATACGATAAAATACTAATAAAGACTAAAGTAGTCTGTATAAGCAGCAGTATTTCAGTATGTCCTAAACATACTGAAAACTTTATAAACATCTAACTTCATATAGATGTTCCATTCCTGCAGGATTTTTTCCCCCAAAGCAAATACATTACAACATTGCATTTAGATTAGGCAGAATGTTACTTCTCGAGAACTGTTTGTATGTATTTCCTATTGACCTTGTAAGTGTACTCTGAATCGGTAAAAGTGTTTCTTTTACACTCTAAGCCATGATCTCCAAAGTTACTTCATTGCCTCCTGACAAAATATGTCATAAATATGACATTCAGCCCTGCTATTGTTATAATTGACAAAGTTGATCATGATTTGCTGATATTGATGAATGGAATGAAAATAAAAAGGGGGAAACCCAATCACAGTTAAGCACAGGACTCACTTGGTAGATACCAAATCATCTCGGGTATTTCAATATTATATTCATTGAAGAAACTGTTTGCAGAGTTACAGGAAATTTGTGGTAGACTTTCTATCAAACTCTTGAGTTTAAAAAAAAATTAAAGAACTAAAGATCTTTCCCTTTTCTCATTCTAAATTATGAAGGATCATTAAGAGCCTTGGTTTTTCTGGTGATAAAATGAAGATTATTTACTTCTGTTGGATCTCACTTTTTATTAAGTACTTGTATTACAAAAAGTACAGCAGATGCAATTGTTTTGCAATACTTCTGTCCCAACTGCTAAAAACAATTTAATGATTGGGCAGATCTAGTTTACCACATTTTCTCCACACTTTCTAAGAGCAACTTTTTAAAAGATTTAAAAAAAAAGCCAAAAGTAGGGTAACGATGTATATATCTCAATGCCTCTTAGCATAGAAGGTGCTAGAGTGATGCAATTTCTAAGTTTTGAAATATTTATTTTTCTCCATGTAACCCACTATATGATACCTGGTTGGCCAGAGATTAACACGTGATTCCAGGAATCATAAGGGCTGCATAAAATATGACCTCAGGAATTGAATTTTTAAAATACCAATCACTAAAAATATATATATTTTTCCTCCACTGGGAAATGATTTCCTGTTACATAATCAGCTTGAAATTCTTATCATCTTTCAGGATAGCCCCAAAACTGTATTATATGATCCAATAGCATCAGGAATAAGATTATTTCTTTGGGAAAGGGAAAAGAGAAGATTGTTACAAAAAGACCTATCAAAAGCAATTAAAGAAGTAGAACATATTTTAATAGCACTGATTAAAACTCATGTTTGTATTTATGTAATTTATAGTCTTTTGCTGTTTCTGCATTTTTTAATTTAAATGCATTTAAAAACATTGAAGCATGTTTCTGTTTTGTAGATTTCCTGTCCCCTTCAGTATCTACTGTGTGTATATTGCCATTCTAAACTGAATAATGCTACACTTAACAAAGATCGCTATGTGCAATATTGTATTTAGTGTTTCTATTCCAATTTTTTTTAGAATGTTAATTTATATGAAAAATAAAAGAAATAATGACATCATTATTGTTGTATTACACATAAAGTACTTCATTTTTGTTGCTCTGAGATTATTAACATTCACTTTGATTGCAAAAAAAATAGATTTTTTTTTATTAAACAAAATTAAAACCTCCTCTTTTGAGAAATGTACAATATAATCTAAAACAAGAAATAAAGGCAACACCAAGGGAAGAATCAGAAAAGAGATATATAAGCATGCTTTCTGGCTCACTTGGCACTTAGCAATAGCAATAGCACTTAGACATACGGTACTTCATAGTACTTTACAGCCCTCTAGGCGATTTAGTCAGCATATTGCCCCCAGCAATCTGGCTCATCATTTTAGTGATCTCAGAAGGCTGAGTCAACCTTGAGTCGGTCAGGATCGAACTCTTGTCAGTCAGCAGAATTAGCCTGCAATACTCCATTCTAACCACCGTGCCACCAGTGCGCCATTTGCCATATTGTTCTCAACCTATTCAAATGTAAACAAGGGGAAATTCCTCTAGCAGCAATAGCATTTAGACTTGTATGTCGCACCAGAATGCTTTATAGCACTCTACAATTTACAGTGTAGAAGCATTATTTGCATATTGCCCCCAACAATCTGGGTCCTCATTTTAACCTCAGAAGGGTGGAAAATTGAGTCACCCTTGAGCCCTGTCATGTTTGAACTCCAGGCTGTGGGCAGAGTTTGGCTGCAATACTGCACTTTATCCACTGCACCTCTTGGTCTCTTCCTCTGGATTACTCTGACCATACCTCATTTCTCTCAGCCACACCCCATTCAGGAAATGCCTCCTGCTCTGGGTTATTGGCATCTACTTAATCCAATTTCCTAGAGTGAAACTGGTATAAGAAGTTGTTAGCAGAATGCCTGGAGCAGTATTGTAATTGTTGGTTTTGGACAGATGTAAAAACTGCATCCATTTTGTCTTAGTCTCACCCATTAATGAAACAGGGGTGCCAGAAGGATTTAACTAAGATATTATGGACCTTACCAGAAAAAAGGAATCTCATTTCTAACCTCTAAACAAGCATTACAGTGCAAAATAGCTTCCTCTTCTGCTTTTGTTGACTGGTTATAAGTAATCTGTCTTATTTTTAAAAAATGCCATCATATGACATTCATCCTTTCTTCAAACGAACACAGTTCATGCTTTGGTTTTGTTAGTTGATTGCTACTGACTTTAAAGGCTAACTATATCATATTACTTTCTTATATCACTGCAGCTATGTATGGTGCCAGGAAAAAGAAGCCTAGAACAATAGATTGAGTGGAAGAATTAATTAAAGATGATCCTCCCAAAGGTACTTTTCAAAAGGCAGCTGGATTTCCTTTGTTTTGCCTCAAGACATTTCACTTGTCTTTCAAGACGCTTCTTTAGTTCTGACTGAAGAACTGCCAGAACTGAAAAAGCTTCTTGGATGAGAAGCAAAACAAAGAAAGTCCAGTTGCCTTTTTAAAAAAGCACCTTTGGGACAACTGTGACTTGGATGACTGAGAATGTAGATAGATCATTAGAGATGACGGTTTTATTGTCACTAGTTTGGGACGTGTAAGTTACAATATAGTCCTATGTTTGCAAATAAATCTTAGTTTCCAGGTTCTTATTCCAAACTATCTACTGAAAATTCAGAATGTAGTTATTGTAAGAATATCTTACAGTACAAGATTGGCAATTGAAAGCCTACCCAAGACAAGAAACTGGGTTATCTTTGTTTTGGGTATTATCTGTAAATATGACAATTTATAACTGATGGATTAATCTATCTACCACCAGATGGCAGACTAATGTCTTAAAATATTAGCTTTGAATTAGCAAGAAAAATGGTTTTATCTATCTGTAAGCTTTATATCACACTGAACAACATTATAGCCAGTAGCTCAGATTTATTTATTTTTCTGCATTAATTTATATGGTTCCCATCATTCCAATTCCAAAGGCCATGTTATTTGTAACCATAGAAGTATTGTAACACTGGAAAAGATGCCAGCTTGGAGAAAGTGGCAATAGTACAACATACAATAGCAGAGTTGGAAGGGATCTTGGAGGTCTTCTAGTCTAACCCCCCACCTAGGCAGGAAGCCCTATACCATTTCAGATAAATGGCTATCCAACATCCTAGTAGTTCCTTAACAATTCAATGCAAGATGTTTTTTTCTATAAAGTTGAAAAAAGAATACCATGAAACAAGAATACAGGGTTTGTAGTGGATTGGGAAGAACATAAAGTGGCTTTGATTCAGTTTTAACCAAGCTAATTTAATTTAATCAATGAGCTCAAGTTATGCTTAGGAATGTGTCTTGCCAGTCTAGCTCTTGTAGGCCAGGTTGAATGAAGAACTCATGATTCCCAACAGTAGGCATATGTTGGTCTGTTTATAACCCTGCTTGCTGCCTTGTCTATAGTCATGGCTACTAGTGACAATAACCCATTAGAACTCAGGAATTAGGCTAATCCGCTTCCTTACTGGGCAACATTCGGGACCTCTGTCAAACAAAGGTGGAAGAGCTGTGAATCAGTGCTGCTTCTATAGAAGAAAAACTTCACATACGGTGTCTATACCTTCGTGTAAGAGAACCTTGCAAGATTCCTTTATATCAGGGGTCTCAAATTGCGGCCCGCAGGACGGCCCACAGGTAAATTGAGTTTGAGACCCCTGCTTTATATGGAGCTGAACATTATTGATTTCCAGAATTAGACCATTCCTCTGTTACGAATATTGATCCTTGTTCATATTTTTTGACATGTTTAATTTTGATCCCAGAACAGAAATCTATTCCAATGGTTATTTATTTTTTGTTCCATATCATTTTAGGGTAATACTGCTTTGATACCTAGTCCTATACCTTTCACTAAAAAGAATATAGAAAGTTGCAATGAGGAACATAGCTGAGATGTTAGAAAGAAAATTCGGTAACCCAATTTTAGTACAGTTTTAATTAAAGGTTTCCTTCATTTATTTCCATTAACATATTTTCATATGACAATAGCTCCATCTGTGTATCAAAAGAGTACAATAATGTTAACTAGGTGTTATGTTAATGTTACGTTGAAGTTTGTGTACTTACAACTATTCCTTTGGAGCAGAACAATCATGACGCTCTTAAATTCATTTTCATCCATTCCAAAACATCAATCGATAAACCCAGTTTATTTAAGAATTGAGGTTTTATATATATTATACATAACATACATTGCATTGACATGGGACCTTTAATTTCGGATATACTGGTCAACTACAGCCATAACCTTGGCATTGATGACATGCAATAAAACTGGAGAATTAAAAGTTCTCTGTCTGTGATATAACAGAAAATTGGAAATTAATGTGTGTCTATTACATTCACAGTTTCCATACATACAATATCAGAATGATAGTTTTCACTGGTTATTTTCAGCTACACATACGCTGCTTTTAACTGAAATATTCTATAATGGCTCTATACTTTAATTATTTCATATTTAAATTAAGTGGATGAAGAAAACTCCCTAACCTAACAAAGGTTAAACTTAAGCTCTACGAATATATACATGAAACAAATATACACGAATTCCATATATCTCTACAGTAGCTTTTTTCTATAATTTAACAATAATATGCCTAAAAATAATTGTTATATTTATAATATTTATTCCACTTCATTTTCATTTATAAAACAAAATTTAAATAGTATGAACTATTACAACATTAACTCAACTCTTATAAAACAACCCGAAAAGCATTCCCCTATCATAACAGATCTGGTTTGTTTGTACCAGGCTGGTAAGGAGCTCTCTCTAAATAATCATCCTACATTGTTGCTTGAACAATTTTTTACCAAATCCTAACAATAAGAACCAAATGCTCTCTTTCTCCAATAAGCAGCAAGCTTGTACATAAATATACAGCTACCTAACTAGCTCTTCCCTAATATCTTTGATAGAAATCATGTTATGATCATTAAAATCACCAAAGTAAACCCCATTCTTCTTTACTGTAATTTTTTCAGCATGATATTGTTCTTATGTAACATCAAGGGATTGAATTCTAAGACCCACATACCTACCCAATGCCCTCTTCCAGTGCCAATTCCCATAATTGGCCAGCCTAATGGAGATCAATCACTCAAAATCTCTCAATATAACCTGTCTAGCATAAAAAGGGAATTATGCTATTGAACCCTTGAGGTGGCTTTAATTTGCAGCTTTGTTCAACCCTTTCTAATCAAACCAGGAGGAAACTAGTAGCAAAAAACATATTTGAACATTTGAATACTTTGGCTATACTTATCACAAATGCAAACTTCAAGCCATGCAATGGGGTCAACTTCAGAGTTACCCAGAAGTTTTCAAAGGAATCTCAATGGTAGCTTCTTGAACATGCAAAACCCTAAAATGCAGCCTTGTATTAATTGGGTTTATCAAGTTTTCATATTTAAATTTTATCCTACGTAGATGCAATTTTGTATAAAGGAAATAGGAGTTAGTTTAAAGAAAAAAATACACCATGTTGCTTGCTTTGTGCTATGGTATTGCTATAGATCAAACACAATATTGGTTTCCTTCAAAATGTAGTCACTCAAAATAGATGGCAATAAATTCACAAAAGTGAGTCTAGGGAAGGAAAATTAACACTAGCAAAATCCTGTGGACTGTGACTGCCTTGCAGAGAGATAATCTGCTCTCATATTTAAGATTTATCTCAACCCTTCAAATATTGAGTCATCTCACAAATTATACATGCTTATGTCTACATTAAAAAGTTTAACAATTATTTGTGGTAACATGACAAACGAGACATTGCTGTAGCACTCTGTACTTGAGATAATTTAATTGAAAATAGGTATAAATCCACTTCAGCCTTTTCATTGGAAAGTGCAAGATGATATATCCATGGAAGATAAGGCTGTTTAAAAGGCACACAAGTCTTATCAATCAAGACAGATCACTGCTTCCCTTTGCCGTTCCTAGTTATATCCATCCCATGGAAGACAGGATTAAGTAGTCAGAAATAAACCAAAATGTTAACTGAGAATGAGATAGGAAAATGACAAATGCTTCATCCAGCCATTTTTCATCCAAAAGCGTGAAGTGAAAGCCAAAACAATTTCCACACAGTGGAAGGAAGAGTTAATTACTGAATTTATATCACTGGCCCCCAAAATGTTCACTTTCACATCAGACAATGACTTCGCACTTAGTGGCAAGCCCAGTGGTCAAAGAGCTGTTTAGATAATAAGGATCGCATGTTTTGATCAGCTGATAGCAGCCTTTATTTCCAGTAGGCAAACAAAGCAAAGGATGCTGCTGTAAAAATGTTTCCAAAATGAGTCAAGGAAAAAACAGTCAACCAGTTTCGTGTCTGAAGAACGGGTTTAAGGCAGAGTCAGCTGCCAATTCTCACTTTTATTGTTTGCCTGTACTGCTCAGGCTCACCGACATGCATCGGCATTGCTTGACTTTCTGGATCTTCTTAAGCCGAAAAGGTGGGTCCAGTTCAGGGCACTCTAGCTCCACTGTGAAGGAGGTGACCTTCTGAGGCTTGCAAAAGGCACACGATTGGAAAGACTCTTCCTCCTTTTTTACATGTCGGGGGATATAGAAGGAGTTGCATTGGCCATAGCAGAAGCGGTTTATAATTGTGCGGCTAAGGCAGCCCTCCTCACTGACAGTCTGCCGTAAGGGCTGGGTTTTGCACCAATCACTTTTCAGATATTTCCTCTCTGTAACCACCAAAGCCTCCTGGCTGGAGGCCAGCACTTCTTTGTTCAGATGCGGCCGCCGGTCAGAGTTATTACTTCTGCTGCCTTTGTAAGGGGAAGGGATGGCTCCCGCAGGACGGTTTTTCCTGGGTTCTATCACTTGAACCAGAGTGGACATGAGAAACAACGATAAAGCAAGTTTCCAGATCATCCTGCAATAAGATACCAAAACAAGAATAGATGTTAACCCTCTAGGAAACAGTCAAGATATCATTTCAAAATGTATCATTCTAAGCATTCTAATTCTGTGAGTCTTATTCTGCACCCTCAAAGGATTTTTAGGAAATAACTCTGAAATAAATAAGCAATTGAAAATGGAAGAGCAGAATAGTATACCTTTAGGACTTTTTTTAAAAAAGAAAAAAGAAAAAAATGACTTCATTATCAGCATCACTAATATATCTTTGGGGGGGAGGGTGTTCCAAATCTATTTTAGAGGACTCTTGCTTCAATCCAAAAAAAATTTTAATTTAATTTTATTTCATTTATTGATCCCTTACAGCAGAATATCTCTTAATAGTCCAGTTCTGGAATTAAACTTTGAAAATACCAATTGCACATTCATAATTATAATATATCATATACCTAGAAGTAATATTACTTTGCAATTAAAACAACTTGTGACAAATGTTATCATAATATATCACAAATATAAAATAACACCATTATAATATATAGTTGTCCTATAAGAAATTGTAATCAGCAAGGCTCCACCCCTTTTCAAACAGATCAGTTAGACAGGGCTAATTATAATATGACTAATAATAAAAGAAGGAATGAGAGAATAGAATAAATATTAGTGCCTATGAAAATGTTTATAAACTGATCAAATGTGGGGGGTTTTAAAGTAAACATGCCTCAGGTCCATATCCATGCAAAGGGGTTTGCCACTGCCTTTTTCTAGATTAAAAAAAAAATTCTCAATGTTCTCTAGTGATTTCCCTTCTAAGTATTAAGTTGCCCCACACAACTTCAACCATCTGCTGCCATCTGCTAAGATGTTAAAATGCAGTCAGAATGATTTATTTTCATCCTGGAGGCAAACAATAGGATTCAATTCCATAAAAATATTTTCGAGCAGGGAACGGGACATGAACACAGAACCCATATGAAGCTTTTTTAAATTGCTCAATTTAAATTGAGATTGTCTATCAATGATAAGAAAAGTTCTGAAATCCCAGGAAGAGACACAGCTGTTTTAAAGAGCTGCAGAAAGTGTCCCTATCTTCTCCATAGCACTTTTTTCTGAATTCCTTTCAAAGTGTTCCATGGCCCACTTTGGGGCCTAAGAGCACATTCGTGAAAATATGTCTTAGGAACAGGGAAGACGAGAACTACATGTGATATTTTTCCCCCTACTTATGCAAACATGCAATCTCATCTTCTCATTTCCATACACTGATAGGCTCTCTCTGCAATGTGTAAAAGGACAAACTTACAACTCTACAAATCACAAGCATACATAAGACCACTTTCTTCTTCTAGCATTTTAATTAATTTATAACCAATAAGAAAAGTTTCTTTTCGGTTGCTTTCTGGGAAGAAAGGAGGCATTATAATGACGACATTTCTTGCCCATCAATTAATTATCTGACTGATTGTGCAATTTTAATCTTATTTTAAAAATGGGTTTTAATTGACAATTTTAGCATGGGTACAATTTAATTTAATTTATTTTTAATATCCTGTATTTATTGTTTTTAAATTTTTATTCCTT
>JAPKID020005019.1:0-11352 GCA_026931265.2 Tropidonophis doriae | reverse complement strand
CAGCCAGCTTTGCTGGCTGGAGAATTCTGGGAGCTGAAGTCCTTCAGACTTAAAGTTGCAAAGTTTGCTCACCCCTGATTTAGAATAAGTGCTTTAGACTTCGCAGGAAAACATTGATCGGCTATTTCCTGAAGCTTCTTCTCTTAAGACTTAATGGACTCTTTAGAGTGATTGCACTTTTCTTTTTCAGGCTTACCTAGAAGCATGAACAAAATAATACTACTTCAATGAATACCAAGCAAATACTATGCTCACACAGGAGCCAAAACACCGCTCAAAACTTTTTTAAGGTAGGACAGCCCTATCAGACAGTGTGCCATACAACTGGAGGTATCTTTTCAGTTCCAGAACTGAATTGGATTCACATTTTTTAAAAGTCCATTCTTGATTAGTTCAATTTGTTTCCAGAGTGTAAATTAAATGAAAGTTTTAAATTTAATAAAATCTTTCGATTGAACTTTTTAGAGAAATGTGCGCTCATTTTCTCCGAAATGATCTGTCACTACAAAAGGTCTGTACTTCATTTTGAATTCAATTACTTTCCCGTATCAAGAAGCAGGTTAATCCTCAAAGAAGACAATCTCAAATTAAATGACATGGAGAATAAAGACAGAGATCCTTCCATTGGAAAAACAAATCTGTTAATCAAGTGTTAGTAAGATGGCTCAGGTTTGTGTTTGTTTGAGGGAAAGAGATACAATCCACCCTGCTCATCACCCAGGGTTTTCACAAAATATCAATCTGCTCTGCATAAGATAAAACAGATGGAAAAAAAGAGCTGACTGCCAATTATTGGAGCAGGAATGAATTCTTTATCATATACATTATAAGACAAGAGACAATGGGGAGAAAAGTCATTTAAGTAGCGTAACAATGAGAAGTCATTCCTTAAAGTGTGGGTTATGGACCAGACTACCAGACCCAATTATTCTCTTCTGCTCCAATGTCTGAAAAATCTGATCTCTAAGATACTATTCAACTGATAAAGGTTCAACTTTGCCATACCAATACAGGTAGTTCCTTGTCTTGCAAAGTTCACTTAGGGACTATTCAAAGTTATAATGGTGCTGAAAAAAGTGACTTATGGCCATTTTTCACACTTATCTGCATGGTCACATGATTTACAAATGGATGCTTGACAATGGATTCACATTTACGATAGTTGCAGTGTCCTGGGGTCATGTTTTGTGACTTTCCGGCAAGAAAACTCAATGGGGAAACCAGATTCACTTAACAACAGTGTTACTAATTTAACAATTGCAGTGATTCACTTAACAAGTGTGGCAAGAAAAATAATAAAATGGGACAAACTCACTTAACAAATGTTTCACTTAGAAACATACATTTTGGGCTCAATTGTGGTCATAACTTGAGGACTACCTGTACAGTTCCCATTTCCATCCAAAATGGTTTATACATCTTCCACAACAACCTTCCACTATCATCTCACCAAAGCTGCCCAGAGCTCTCACCTTGAGGCGTGAAGGGTCGGCACAGGCATACTGGCATTGATGGCATTTGTAAGGTTTCTCCCCGGTATGGATGCGGATGTGCCATGTGATCTTCTGCTTGTTCTTGGTGCTGTATTCACAGTCAGCGCATTTATAGAGGCGGGTGCCCCCATGGCCTTTCATGTGATGGTCATACACCAGCTGATGGTTACAACCAAAGTCACAGAACATGCATTTGAAGGGAGGTTCAGCACCTACCGAGGGCTCATGGGCCTCCAAATAGTGGCTCACTAGCTGCTGCCGTTCCTTGGCGGCGAAACTGCAGATGTCACAGCGGTGGCTGAAGTGGAGTTTCTTATGCTCTTCCAACTCCTCCCGAGTGGTCAGTGTCTCCTTGCAGGTGGCGCATTCCAGATGTGGGTGCTGCTTCTGGACGTGGCACTTGAGGGTGGCCTCACTGTGGCAGACAAAGGCACATTGAGGACAGCAATAGGAGATCTTTTCTTCGTGCTGCCTCAGCGTATGTTGCTTCAGGGCTGTTTCTGAGCTGAAGCGAGCTTCGCAGCAGGAGCAGGCAAAATTCAGCTCCCCTTGATGGCAGCTACTAACATGGCGCGTGATGTCATTCTGGATATAGCCACTGTAGTCGCAGAATGGGCAGAAGTGGGTGGGCTTCTTCTCGTGGACACGCAAGTGGTGAATGCGCAGTTTGGAATTGGTGCCAAACGTTTGGCCACAAGCGGTACAGGCTATGCGGCCCACCCCGGTGTGCAAGGACTGGTGGGCATCCAAGCGGTAACGCCGGGTGGTGCTGAAATCACAGTAAGGGCACTTGTGAGGCTTCACACCTTCGTGCTTGATGCGGACGTGCTGGCGGAGGCAGCGCACCTGCTTGCAGGTGAAGTCACACTGCCGGCAGGTCAACTGAGGCCGCGTTTTGAGATACTTCCGATGGAGCTTGCGGTGGAGTCGTAGAGCTGTAGCTGCCTTGGAGGTAAAAGGGCACAGCGTACAGCGGAACTCTCCCAGCTTCAGGCAGCCACGCTTTTTGTGAGTCTTCAGAGCTCGTTCCTGGTGGCATGTGAAAGGGCAGGTAGGGCAGGAGAAGTGGCGCCTCTTATGGGTGGTTACCGGAGGTGAAGGCATTACTCCTGCCAACTCAGCATGCTGGGGCGTTTCCTCACCGCTGATGTGTTCATTTCTTCGTTCGGCTACAACCCCTGGGGATGTGGTGCCGTTAGACCTTTCCAGCAGGCTAGGGAGTGGCGTTATAGCATGTCCCTCCGACTGGTGGATCTTGAGTGCCCTCTTAGAACGAAAAGGCTTACAGCATAGGAGACACCAGGACTGCTCCAAGCCACGGCAGCTATCCTCTACGTGAGAGCGGATGGTGGATTCTCTTGAGCAGAGGAAGGAGCAGGACTTACAGTGGAACTTGCCTTGTTCCAGGAAGTATCTCTCTGAGACACAGCTGGCAGCATCTGTCACAGTCTCAGACGTTTCTTTTACCCGAGATTCAGAGTCGTGATGAGATGACTTGTCCTGCAGGCTGATGGACAAAGATGGTGCATCAGGAGGTACAGCAGGCATAGATTCGGCATTAACTGGCCCGTGTTCTATTTCCCAGGAAGCTTGAGGCAGGTTGTTCCCCTCTGCCACATCTAGGATTCCTGTATTGTTCTTTCTGATTGCTGTTCTTTCCAGCGTCCTTCTGCAGGGCCGTACAGAAGCAGGCTGCTCGATGCAAGCTGCTTTCCCACTGTTCTTTTTCATTAGAATTGGACATTTCTTACGGAGGTGAGTATTCAGTCCTCTCTGCTGCTTAAAGATGGCCCCACACTCTTGGCACACCAAAGGGCATTTCTTGCTTTGGCAATCAGCTTTGCAGTGCACCAACATTGACTTCTCTTTCCTGGTGATGTAGGAGCATTTCTCACATTTGAAGACCTGACTCTTGGACTGGACTACCAACATCTGCACTCGGCCTTCAAGGACCAAGGTTTCTGCCTGCTCTTTGTCCTGCCTCCTTAGAGCTTTAAGCACGGATTCTGACTGAGAAACCTCTTCTGAAGAAAGTACATCTTCTGGAGCAAGGGAAGCGTCAGGGCTACTATCAAGTTGGAGGGAATCTTGTTTTAACACCCCTGACCAAGGCTCTGATTCTTTGTACCCTAAATCCTGCTCGGAACTACGTGGTATCTGCAAAAGTTCAGCATTGTGGCTATCGCCGCCACAATTCTTTAAATGCTGAAGAGCAACTTTTTCTCTATTTCTACCCGTATCAAAGCTGTTGTTTTTCTCCAAAACTGTACCGTCATGGATCTCTGCTTCTTCTTCAAATTCAGGGATATCTTCAAGGGTAGGTTCTCTCTCCTCCAGGATAAGCGAATCCTTGGAGCCCAACACTTGGTAATTTGATTCTACTTCCTGGGTGTTTAGAGCTTTTTCATTTTCTGACAAAGCTGCAGGCATCCCTTTGGCCAGCTGATCCAGAGCTGGTTCTGAGTTGCACAAGGGCTCTAAGTGCAGGATGCAACCTTGAGCCAACCTGTCAAGTTTCTCTGGATTCTCAGAAGATGCGTTCCCGGAGAGATCTTTTGAAGAAACCGCTTCCCTGTCCTTACAACCTTGTTCTCCCACTGAGTCTTCTCTTTCTGTCTCAAAGCTGCCTTCATCTGAACAGAGGGCCTTCTGGTGGCAGTTTTCTTCCTGGGCCTCCAAAACAGGGAGTTTATGTTTATCCTGACATGGTTGTTTGTCGGGCAGAGAGAGGCTGGACTCCGAATGCAGAGTCATGGCAAGGTTATAGCTAAACAGCACTTCAGTAGAGGAAACCTCCAGCTCTCGGCTGGCATAGTTCTCCTGCCAGCCTTTGTCACCAGGCACGTAGCCGTGAACCTTACGTTTATGGAAAAAGAGACTCGTGTTGCTGAAAGTACGGTAAGTGCACAGGGCACAACAGAATTCTCTCTGTTTGGTATGCTTGCAGTTCTCGTGGTTGAGGAGGGCTTGCTTGTATTTAGTCTGGTAGCTGCAATACTGGCACTGAAAAATGGGCATCTGATAATCCTGGGAGTGTTTGGACTTCATGTGCTTCTGGAGCTCGTATTTGCGTTTGCAGGCAAAGCCACAGATCTCACAAATCAAAGACTTGCCCTGATGGCGCAACTTGTGGCTGCTCAGCTGATCTGCCCGATGGCACCGATAGGGACACTGGTTACATTGGTACCTAGTATAAGAACAAGAGTGAGTCAGAGATTGAGACAAAACATCAGCATAGGCAATCTTCCCAAATCTGATGTTCTCCAGAAATGCTGGGACAATTCTCCAAATTCCCAACCAGCAGAGCCTTCCACAGCCAAGGATTAACTAAGCAAAAACTGCTTTATAGCAGAGTTACAATCGCTACCACTCGCAAAGCTTAAAGCTAATGATTTTAGCTACTTGTTTGCAAACTGGGAAACAGACAGAAGAAAATTGCTTATCAAGTTCACCACACCGTTTCACAGTGGACCTGGGACATGAATAGGGGCTGCCCTAGACTAAAACTCCTAACTCTCATGGTGATTTTTTTTTAACAAAGTTTAGTTCAGTGACTAGAAATGTACAGCTTCCCTTAGCTGGAAAGCAAAAACTCAGGACATCTTTCTCCAAGATTTTTATATAGCATCAGGTTGGAATTAGATTTTAGCCCCTTGCACTTCCAATCATAAGAAGTGGGTTTATTCTTTTTAACATTGTAATGCAGGAATGCAATAGACTTCATCATATCTCTGTACTATTCAAGATAAATAGCTCCTGCAGAAAAGACAGAATACAAATCAAACAAGAAAGCCAAAATCAAAACATTCTCCCACCAATAATGCTAATACTTTGAACAGTAGCTTGTCAGTCAAGTATTCCCAGATACTAATGGGTTCAAATATTCAGGTTACCATCCAGACATTGTTGCCAGTATCCGATTCATGTAATAGCTCAATAACTTAACCAGAAAATCTTGCCCAATCTTTGATTCTGCATTATTTGATATTTTGTAATTGCGTTGTATCTAGTTTTAAACCATACCCACAACGGGAGTTTAGACCTGGGGATGATTTCATGGTATAGATACGATGTCAAGTTAATTCTAGCCTTTGTTTTCTTAGATAATAAGCGTACGTAGTGAGAAGGAGGCTGCTGGCTACCTGAGATCTCCCGTGTGCTTCCGCATATGAACATTCAAGTAGTGCTTCCACTTTGTCACGTAGCCGCATTCTGTGCACATGTAGTTCTTATCGTCCGAGTGGGTCAACATATGCTTGGAAAGGTAACTCACATCTCGGCAAGTGAAGTCGCAGAGTTGGCATTTGTGTGGCTTCTCTCCTAAAGTCACAGAGCAAACCGGAAGCTGTGGGTCGATGGCCCTGGCCCTTGAGGTCAGCAGATTAAATTTAAAATGGGAGTTGTATTCTGCCCCCCCCTCCCCCCTTGAAAGCAGATCTTGGACTTCTCACAGAGGGTAGAATAGTACAGACCCTGCCCAGGTTTGGTGGGTGAGACCAAAACTCAGGTGCAAAAGCTAAGTATTTTCAGAAAACTAGGGGGGAAGGAAATATGGTAATTTAATGCCAATAAATTTTATAAACAAACAAACACTCAAACAACATTTTCTTGGGGCTTCCTTGCTCACAAAGCCCTTATTAGCTAAAAGCATTCAAAGTAACTTATTGTCCTCTCCATTCCAATAAATGAACGCATTAGGGATATATACCAAAAAAAGTATGTCAGTATTTGATTCTGTGAGGAAGAAGGGCCCAAGAGACTTTCCCAGTCTCAGTTTATCCACCCATATAAATGATGAAAAGCCAATAACTGACACCTGCAATGCTGAATTCTGGATTATAGGCCTGACTTGTAAAGCTCTTTTTGAGAAAAAATTAAGTCAGAGAGGAAGGATGTATTTGTGCCCATACAAGTATCATTGAATTGGGAAGAAAACTTGCCTGTATGGAGAAGCATATGGCGGATGAGGACCCTCTTGTGTGCGGTGGCAAAGCCGCATTCTGTGCATTTATGTATCTTCTCACTGGCGTGCATCTTGCCCACATGGTCATGGAATTCCACCGAGTTAAACGTGGCAAAGGGGCAGAAGCTGCACTGCAGCTCCTCGTTTCCTGGGTGGCCTTGCTTTTTATGTTTGCGGAAGACATGCTTGTTGGAACAAATGAAATCACACTGTTGGCAATGGAAGGCATAATGGGTTTTGCGATGTGTCTCCATCATCTCTGTCGAGGGGAAAAGCAGGGAGCAGGCATAATACTTGCATTCCACTGCTTTAATGCCATGAACCTCCTTGACGTGCCTCAGAAACTCCTTGCGGTCTTCGGTGCCGTAACTGCAGCCGGCCTGAAAGCAGCTCAGTTGCTTGGGCTCTGCCTTGTGGGTCTTCAGATGTTCCTTGAGGGTCTGGCTCAGTTTAAACTTCTCTTTGCACACAGGACAAGAGTAGACATCAGAATAGAAATTGGAGATGCCCTCGTGCATGCTGGCCATGTGCCGGTTGAGGGCATTCTTCTCAACGGAGCTGTAGTGGCACAATGGACAGCGATGGGCTTTCTCTCCGGTCTCACGCATCATGTGGATCTTCAGTTTGCTCTTGCTAGTGAAGAATTTCTGACAGTTTGGGCACTGCAGCCTGGGATCTGGGAAGTGGAGGTGAAGGTGTTCCACCAAGTGTGTCCGCTTCTTGAAGCAACGCTTGCATTCTGGACACATGTGGGTCTTGAACAAATATTTGGATTCCTCGGCGATATTTCCTACACAAGACAAATCACAGTTCATTACAGGAAAACGGAAAGTGGAAAGCTGTCATGTGTTTTGTCTCACTACCAGGAACAATCAGCTTTTTGAACAGGATTCACTTTCCATGTTTCTCTATATAGAACTCCATGTTATTATTAAGAGCAGGGGTGATTTAGAGGAGCCCATTATGAGGCTGTGGCCTGTTTCGAACTGGGTCTTATGAGTGGCAGGCCAACACACAAAAGCATGTCTGGAGTTCTACTAATGCAAGCAGCGAGTTGGTTTGTGCATGCTGGCCCACCGCTCGCACAAATCAAACTGTGTGCATGTGCACCAGCCCACCACTTGAGTGGCCCGGTTGCCCTCTCCCCACCCCCCAGCAGGGCCACCAAGGTGCAAAGGATGGGGACTAATTTAGTGGCTATCTGAAAATCTATCAACACCAACTAGAGAATACCTATTTTACAAAGCATCCTATTTTATTCCAGAATAAAAAATGCCATTTGTTTAAATGATTTCTGATATTCTTTTCAACAGATTACAATCATCCTACCTCCTATTAGATGTTATTCAAACCTCTTCAGCCCTTTGTTAAACCCACATCCTTCTTAATCTTCAAATCCATAAAATTCTTTCTTTTCTTCTTTCAACAAAAAAAATCTCTGTAAGGTTTCCAGACTTTCAAAAGTTGTTTTTTTTCTCTGACCAAACAGAACAGTTTTGCCATTTTGGCAAATTCTGACATTTTCACAATTAATTTTTCTACTGTGGGATTTCTTCATTCTTCCATTGCTATGTGCACAATAATCTTGCTAGAGTTACTGTATAAAAAAATCAATCTACTATATGTCTTTTCCACTTCATTGTACAAAGAGCCCTGGTTTCTTCACAATATTAATCTTTAAAATTCTTTGTGTGATTCTGTAAATTTGTATTCATAGTTTCTTAGCTTTCTCATAAATCCACCATGCAAGAAAAAACGTCCTTTCATGTTTTCCATATTTCCAATACTTATTTAAAATACTTTTGTACACTTTTGATAATTTCTCTGGTGTTATATTGCAATATTACACAATTTCATTAAAATATCTCTTATGACACAATATAAATTTAATACCAGTTACATTCTTTCCCAAGTGTCCATCTCTATGTCATATCTAAAATTAATGGCCTATTTTGTCTTTTTATTTCAAATCTTAACAAAAGTTTATACATTTTTGCTATTACATGTTTATCCTTTTGCATAATTCAATTTCAAATTCCATTTTGTATTTTTCAATTCCAATTGTCTTTTTATCCATATTAAACTTTTAATGGTGCAGAACCAATGAAACCTAAGTCTTTTGACAGTCAATTGTTCTCTTAACTTCTTTATTTCTCTATCTCGTTGTATTAATAACTCTTGATAGGCATTTCTCAAGGTCTGCTACTTCTCTATACAAAAGCTTCCTGTGCTAAAGTCCGTAAAAATATTTTTAGGCACAGCCTGGATTTGCATTTATTCCATACTCTCAATTTGGCATGGGAATGCAAGTAGCTGCTTGCTGCAAGTGAAAATAACTAATTACAGGAACAGGAACCCAAAAGGGTTAAAGATGGATGCATATCAGAAGAAATCAGGCTCTCCTTCTAGCACAAATGAAGATGAAATATTAAAGTGCTCTCAAAAAGAAGCCGCTGCTTTTAATTTCCATATTCCCCTGAAACTGATCTTCTTAATCCTATTTGTTTCAGCACTCATCCCTACTCTTGCTCTCTACTTCTACTACTTTTCAAATTACATTTCTCTTGATTAACATAAATTTGCAATATCCCTGGTCTGCTGGAGCACCACCCACACAATTATGACATAGTACGGATTTACTTATTTCAATAAAGCTGCAGTAGCTATATAACAAAATTAAACCTATCATAATTCCAAATAGTTCTGGGGCACTGAATAACGTTCTAGTCTACAATATTTCTTTCCATCCACCCTAGCCAAGTCCAGAATGTATGGTTACCTGTGTTTAGAAGCAGATTATCCGTCAATCCCTTTTTCATCATAGAAGGGAATTTGCCCTCCGTGTTTTCAGCAACCACCTCTATGTCCTCCTGCTGTATAGCTTCATGAAGATGGATCTGCCTGTGTAAGCCAAACTGCTTAATGTTTGCGCTGATAAAGTCACAATGATCACAATGGAATGGGAAGTGGTTCCTACGATGAAGCTCCATGTCCTCATGGTTTCGGAACAAAACTGGGCAGCCACGGTACGTGCAGGCTATTGGTGATACCTGGTGAACATGCCGAAGGTGTTCTCGGAGCTCCTTGCGATCCTCTGAACTATATTGACAGCTTTCCTCAGGACAGGCTTGGGCACCGTGAGGTTTGTGGTGTCCCTTAAAGTGCTCTTTCAACTGAGCAGGCAGTGCAAATTCCATTTGGCATATAGGACATGTGAGAGGTTCAGTGCAGAATTGGGGGTCTTGTCTGCTTTCATCCAGAAAGCTCTGCCCTTCCACTTGACCAACAGTTGATTGTTCTCCTGAAACAGGTAAGTTTTAATTAGTGAGGCTTAATGAGAACCTTTGGAGATGGAGGAAGTTTACCAAATTGTCATCTGAAAAGCTCACCACACTGATGCTGGGAAAGAAGGCTGGGATCAGGGAAGCTTTGTCCACACTGTTCACAAAAATAGAGTTCCACAACTTTGACTAAGACCTCTGGGGAAAAAAAGTTAAAATTTTATATTAAAATACAAACCTGCCTCTCTCTTTCATCCCTCAGTACTAGTAGTTATAAACTTAGCAGAAATTATATTCAATTCTTCTAATGTCCATTAGGAAACAGTGGCCATAAATAATATTCTTTATGAACTACATCAAAACACTATTATTGTTTACTTTAATGCATCACATTGGCATCAAATTGATTTGTGGAGTAAGCTTCCCTTGCAACAGGTTCTCAAAACTTTTTTTCAAAAGGAAGATTATAATATAATGCAATATTTAAAAAACAACAGTAATAACCTCTTCCAAAACCGATTAAAAGAAGAGGACTGAAATAAAGCTTTCTTTACAGATCTTCTGATTTGGTTTATTGGGGGTGGGGTAGGAGAAGGAACAAGTTTAAGAACCTCAGGAAGTACAACGTTCCAAATTATGGGGGCCACTACAGAACAGGCTATGGATTTATTTACCTCTTTTAATTTCAAAGAGAGGGGAGACTTGACCTGAGCTGAAGTAGTAGCCATGAGTCTAGGGAGACCTCAATTCACACTCTAATTTCTTGGGAGAGGGGGGAATATCATTTGGAGAGTAGCCAGGAACTTGGGAGGAATTTGATCTGATCTTATTTTGCATCGTTCACATCTTACAAACCCCAGACATTATAAAAGTTCAAATTTCTCATGGCACTGATAACAACCTAGTGTCATAGCTAGCACAATTCAACCCAAGCCCCAGCATATTCATGAAGGTATCTGATCCAGGTGGACACACTAAATGGAATGCATGCATTCCAGAATTCTACCACCTGTTATAACATATTCTTGTCTGTTCACTTAGAGTAAAAAAAGCATTGACTAGAGAAGTGGAAGCCCATGAAAACAGGAACATCTGGGAAAAGATATTTTTTTCCTTAGGCCATTATGTTTTTATGATATGGAAACCGTAAAACAAATAATTCTATCAGAGCACAACATACCTGTAGGGTTACCAGGATTGCTGAGAGCCATGGTGCTACTCATGGCTTCTACAAATATTTCAACATCACCCGTTTCTGTACCTACAACAGATGCCTCTGTTAAGAGCAAACTCTGTCCCACTGGTAGACTTTCACTTGAGATTCCATGGCTGTCTTCATTTCCTGCAATTCCTGAGCCAGGTAATAACAGCTCCTGGCAGAGTCCACTCATTTTGTCGTCTCCAATGGATTCTGTTGCTACTGCTCCTCTGCTCATTGTCTTTCCTCAAACAACTTTATACCATGACATACAGATCCTGTTAAAGAGACACAAAATACCAATTTCTCTTCTTCTTTTTTTTTTGAAAATGTTTTATTCAAACAAACTTTTGCCCCCTTCCCCCCCCCCCGCCCATCACTCCCTTTACATATAACAAAATACAAATATTCACCCGT
>JAPKID020005018.1:0-11353 GCA_026931265.2 Tropidonophis doriae | reverse complement strand
GGGGTGGGGGGGGGGGGGCTTCCGAAAAGTCAGCTTACTGAGGTGTAATGCCTGTTTCTTACCGGCAGGGAGCGAACTCGAGGGGGTGGAAGCTGTCAGAACCGGGGAGTAGGCGATTTTGAATGAATGTGCACGGTGAGCCGTATTATTGAGTCCCTGGGAGAGGACTTTCTAAAGCAAGAATGATTGGGGGATGGGGGGGGGGAGAGAAGGGGACGGGACGTTTAATAAGAAGGAATGCGTTGGGGAAAGATACGTTATCGGTTGCTATTGCTAGCAGCTACTCAGGAGACCTTTAAGAAAGAGGTCTGTGCATCACAGTAATTAAACTGAATGCTGGCTTGTCATGCTAGAAATAATATAATGAAATATTACTCAAGGATAGCTTTTGGCAGGTTGTATTTTTATGTACGACAAGAACGTCTTCAAATTATATGGCTGTCCGTCTCAACATCATGACTGATGATATTGATGATACTGCGTTACTGACATAATAACCTCTGACAGTACATGAGTGTTACTGTGTTAAAGGACAAAACAAACAAAAACTGTTTTTAAATCAGCTGGGCAATTAAGATGAAAAGCGGAATTGTTTTTTTTTCAGGTAAGGGATCTGGTTCAGCCCAAATTTTCAGTATTAAGCACACTTACTTAAGAAAAACATAGTTGTGGAAGGTTGGAAAATATTTTTTAAAAGCATACTGCATTGCTTTTACACTCGTTGACAGGGAAATAATTCATCATTATTATGGCAGTTGAGCATCCATTAGACTCTGGTGCTTGGGCCAGGGAAAAATGAAATCTAAACTTCTGTAGTTTTCTTCATCTTGAAAGAATTCATGAAACTGGTTTGTAGAACAATAATGAGACTTGAGGATCTCCACTCAACCAGCTGAAATCATCAGGAAGAGTTTTGTTTGGTGCACCATCATCTTTAATGCTTGAGCATGCATGACAAGGTCCATTCCTTCCTTTCATTTCTCAGCCTCCAATGGTCCAAGGTTTACATTGCTCCTTTGCTTATTCTTTTCCTTTTTCTCTCACTAGGTGTCTCTCTCCCCTTTCGGTCTGGTTCTCATCTGGGGGGGCCCTGGCAGTGCAGCCCCCCCAAACTTCATTTTTTTGAAAAACGGCTCTAGCCAACCTGCTTCGCTGCTTCACTTGTGATCGCTTATGTGGGGGCTGCACAGCGCCAGCTCCCCCGCCTCGACAAGGCATCGCTCTCCAGCCTGTCATGCCCAGCTGTGAGCCAGTGCCACCAGCTGCCTATCTCCCTACCAAAACTTTCCGCAGTTACCTGCCCCGGTGCCACCGGACTTACAGCTGTGTCCACTGTAGGGCACACTTGGCCAAACATGATGAGCTCATCTCCAAGGTACGTGTGCTCTCAGGATCACAATGGCAAACTTAGTTATACCTGTCATTCATCTATGGCCCAACCAGACTCTGGCATGCTGCTTCCTCACAGCATTGCCTGTTCTGGGATACCTAACGGCAGCTCCTGGGATCCCCTGGCAGTATCAGTCTGTCTAGGAACAGCTTGGTCTTTCTTATAACCTGGGATCCCTACTGAGCGGTTGGGTTTGGGAAGGGGATTCAATCATCTTATAAGAGAGAGGACATAACTTTTATACTTTATTTCCACAGTCCTTCCAGGGAAGTCATGGTCGCGCCTATCTTTTCAATTCTGTGTGAGTGTCCTCCTGCAATTGGTTTTATTTGGTGGGAATGGGATACAGGTGAGGAGCATGCAAAGTGGAAGCAGGCAAACATACGGTTTTTGCCTTGGAATGGAAGAAAGTAGCTTTCTTGCAAAAGAGGAGAATTCTAAGTATTGGGAGATCTATATATATACAAGTAAAGCTATTGGAGTGAGATGTGTAATTCAGTATTCCTCCAAATAACCTGCATATGACATATAACTGTCATATTTCACTCAGTACCCTCTGTATCACAAGTCTCACAGTTGCTGCTCATCTGCCTCCAAGGCTAATTTGACCGAATTGTGAAATAGAAATAGGGAATAAAACACACAATAAATAGGCTTTCCAGCAATACATTGGGACATTTCTGTCTTATTTTTTGCTTTTGATATATTACTATTGTCCTTCCTTAACTTGGCAATGGACCTCCAATATCATAGCATTTATTAAGCTTTATAAATGGAACCAAATATCATTGGAATTTTCTCTCAGCTCCATCATCCAGATGAATTCTTGGTTTTAAAGGATGGTCTACTCCTGATTCTAATTATTGGAGATAATATCTCTCCTTTCCCTATGATCTATGCATTAATCCGTTCCTAGAAGGTGATATCTTCCTTAACAATGTATTTTTCCTCAAGTATAACTCCCATTTCTCTGTTCTTTAAGAGTCAAATTAATTCCAAATTCACATACAAAGTTTGATACAATGATTACTGAAGCTCCATTATACAGAGATTTGAAAATTGCTGATCAGCTTCCTGATTTATATGGCAATACCAATGTTTGTAATGTATACCAGGGGTCTTGAAACTTGGCAACTTTTAAGAATTGTGGACTTCCAATTCCCAGAATTCCTTACCAGCATGGCTCGTTGAGGAATTATGGTTATTGAAATCCACAAATCTTAAAAGTTACCAAATTTGGAGACCCTGATGTTTGCAAATAGAGCTTACAGTGCAGGTGGTTTTGACAAATGTATTATTTTCATTCTCTTTATTTCTAATTGGCCTTCAGCAGAAGAAAGTACAACTCAGTGAGACTGAGTCAGAGATGCAACATACCTCTGACATGGATAGTGATCCCAGCCAAGCAAATTGTTCTGGAGCAGATTCCTCTGGCTCCAGAAATAACCACTCTTCTTGAAGTGAAAGGAATATAGAGGTTGACTATATTGACTATAGTAAAAGATCTGTTTGACCACCTCTGTTGGAAATTACGAACTACCTATATATTCTTATTTGGCAGTCCTGATGAGTTTTCTCCATTAGTTATTCAAGAGCTGACTAGTAAGTGATGGTTACATTGCTCCTGTAATAATCCTTATCTTTTGCTTTCAAATGTAATGGTGTGAAATAAATCTAAATAGAGTACTATTTCTTCCTGGTTGATTTTCAAATAGTTGCACTGCAAAACCTCCATCCTTATTATGTAGCTCTGCATAACAGTAGTTAGAAATAAAATTATGGTGCCTTTCACCTCAGGAAGGGGATGTTGGTAATGCTGTTGAACCCAAATAATTTTAAGATCAAGTTAAACAGTATCTAACTTCTTTTTCTTTTTACTAGAATGTCCCTAGCTCCATTTTACAGGATAATTTAACTACCTTCTTGATATGCATTAATTTAAAACAACCAAACCATTAGTTTGAAATTTTTAAATAGGCATGCATGAAAATGTGGACATTTTCATGTAGAGTTTTTGTTTTTAGCCAAATTCACAAAACATTCAGGAAAACAAGAAATGGGAATGCACAAAATTAGTAATTCCCTTGTTTCAGTAGATTAAATAGAATTATCCAAGTTGTCTCTGCCTAGACACTTGTAATCGATAAGAGTACTATTGATGTGGCCCAATTGTTAATATTCTGAGCACAACATACTGCCTGTAGACCCTTCTTTTTGCCACTGGAGGCTGCTCTGAGATTAAATTTAGAATCCATTTTCTATTTCTTGTGTTGGGTTTTCAGATTTCTTGGCAAAACGTTTTCTTTCTTTATAAAGTGTAAATACATAATTATTGTAAAATGTCCACTCTGTAAAAATCTATTCATTGCATTGTCATCTGAAACTGAAACTACTAAACTATTATAGCCAAGAAAGTAAATCATAGTCCAACTAATATATGTTCATAAGAGTTACTTGAACAAAGTACTTTTGTGTTTTAAAAAACTTTCTCCTATATGATCACTTCTGATATCATAGGACAGGGATATTCCTCATCCTAGTTATTTTGCAAGCTATTGGCAGGACAGAATTGAGGCCAGGTTCACGGTAAAGACAAAATGAGTTGACTTTTGATTTGATTACAGGGTTAATGTGGGCTGTGGTCCAGCAGAGCAACGTCTTTTGCTCACTGGTCTCCATTCAGTTGCTGATATATTTTGTGAAAGCTGCAAGACTACACTGGGATGGAAATATGTGAGTAAATTCCTTTCAGAAATATAATTCTAGCAATCAAGTTTTTGGAAAGCACCCAAACCAGGGAGATCCAGGAAAGCAATCTTTAAAGGAGAATATTTGTAACTCGGGATTGAAATGAGGGGTCCTTGGTGCGCTCGGAACTTGGTTATTTTCTTGCAGATGTTTCATTATCCAAAATAGTTAACATAATCAGCACTATCAAATGTGCAATCCTTGTGATCCTATCCAATTGGGAAGACTAGTGCATACTAGCATTTGTATGACCTCTCTCAAAACCATGGTGCTCTGAATTTATGAATGCCAGTTGTTGCTTGTTACACCGTCCCAAAGGAAATATGATTCTTAGAGGTTTGCTATATTTCTACTATTTCATCGCATAGATAGCAGTTATATTTTCGCTATAAATTTAGAGAGGGACAGGCATTGTCTGAAGTAGGTAGGTTTATGTCTAATAGGAGAGAATATTTGTAGGTGGGGCTGAGCTGTGGAATCCTTGATGTTGAGCTTGGTGTTTGTTTGCAGACTTTTCATTACCCAACTAGGTAACATCAGTTTTTAGCGCTGGGTTTGTATCTCCTATTTCCTTCTTTGCCAGGAACAAGCCTTCGAGACCAGCCAGAAGTACAAAGAAGGGAAGTACATCATTGAGATGTCACATATGGTGAAGGACAATGGCTGGGACTGAGAAGGAAGTCTGGGTTCATGCCCTCCTGTGTAGCATGCCGTGCCCTTTTGTAACCCCATTGCCACAAGTGGCACCCCAGCACAACCAACCCAGCTACCCTTCCATCAATCTCCTGCACAGCATCATCCAGGGGAATGGAGCTTCCAGGATCTTTCTCCCAAAGCCTCTTTCTGAAATGCTGGACTCACTGTTTGGAGGACTCTACCTGTCCCCTAGAGCAGAAGAGGAAACATGCAGGTGGTAGAGAGTGGGAGGCTAATGTGGGAGGTTTCGAATTGGTTTCCCTTTGGCCTGTGTAGGTTATGTTACATCCCGTTAGCACTTGTCGGCATAACACTGTGGCATCCAGAACCGAGAACCTGGAATCAGGTGTGAACTTTGCCTGTTCTCCTTTCTGAGGAGAAATTAAGAGATGTACATCAGTGTAAGAAAGAACAAAATACTTAATGCAATGTGACATAAAGTATGCTTTGGAGGAGGGTCAACAGATCAGTTTAACACATACAAGCCGAAGAGATCATCTCCAGTATCTCTAGCTTAAATAAAGAAGGGCTGTGACAGAACTTCTACTACTGACACGGCCCTAGATAACTGTGAACAGATAATGTTGACAACATTGAGCTGGATAGGACAGTGATTCTGTGCATTATAAGGCACCTGTTCTTCTCCTTTCTGAAGAGTTATACATCAGTCTGCTGATATTGGGCACTGAAGGTTGGATGACGTAGATCACATGGGGAGATAAAAGATATCCTGAAGTAGGGGACAGAGGAACAGTCTCTCCAAATGGCAGTTGCCGGTCCCTTTCCCAGACACTGCAATGGTATTTTCCCCAGGTTTATTCTATGGAGTCCATTAATTTAGGTGTGAACCACCGTGTGCTTGTAATCCCTGAGCACTACGCCCCCCTCCTTCAACTCCCTTACCATACATGAAGGGTGGGGCAGTGGGAAGGGGGGTACACAACAATTTAGCACTGTCACCAGCGCAGGAATTTTTTTGTATAATAAAATTGTTTTATATTTTAAAACAAGCAATCCATACTATCAATAGCTTCTGTCATCCTGCTTCCTTTGCAGATTTAGTACCAAGCCAGAAGTTCTGTTGATGGGAAATTAGCTTTCTGCTGGTTAAAGTTTTCAACAGGCATGGAATCCAGGAAAATTACTCAACTGCATACATTTGAAATCTTCATACCAAATAATACAAAACCCCCAAACCAGTTGTTTATCTCCTCAGATAAAACTGCATACTCAAAATTATCATAATCTGCAAATCGGCTCGGATTATGTCTGGATCTTGTTTTATGAATAAAGAGAGTGATTTCCTTTTCCATAATCTTTAACCATCTTCTAGAGCACAAAGGATACCCAATATATGTGAGTAATCAACATTCAATGGTAGGTTGCTACATCATTTCAAAACAGACAACAGAAAAATGACCAATATTTCAGCTGTTGCTCAAATACCAAATCATGTTGGTATCCAATTTATCCAAACCCAGCAACTGAAAACTCCTCTGAAAGGAGTGAATAGATAGCTCTCATTATAGAAACCACTGTTCTAGCAGGACAAACTGGGGATTCCCCCCCCCCCCTCCCCTCCATTATGCCTCGTGTAACAAGTCTCCATGCCTGGCCTTTCATCTTTACCATCAATGGAAGTATAAAGAATTCATGCTGCTGTGGCCACCAACCCAATGCCCTTTTTACATTGCACTGCTTGGTCGGGCTCAGTAGCACAATGTGAAAAGAGCCTCGGGCAGGGGCCGTGCCCAGTGCATCCTAAGGCCCTTTGCTTTGTCCACAGGAACAGGAGTTACCTTCTCATAATTTCACTGAAGGGTGAAAAGGATCACATGAGAACTGATTTATTTTATCAATGCACTTTCTTTAGTACGAGCTTCTATAGAATACTGGGCTGCTGCATGGTACATATTAATCAAACCATTCTCTTTAGTCTTCATCCAGCAGGATATCCAGTTTTATGTTTCAAGATGAGAGTTTGGAAATTCAACCTAGAAAAGGGAGGGTAAAATAAAGGGAAATAATGTGCATCTACCATCAATTCTCCTTTCTTACTACAACATAGTTGCAATCTAAAGCAGTGTAGGAGTTTTAACTCTGTCTTGGAACAGCATTAGACAAATTAAGCAGTTTCTCAGCTGTATTACCAAACAAATGAAAGGCACAAAGCCTGAACATCCAAGATCACATATGGCCTACCCAAAAATGTAACTGCACTCTCCCCCCCCACCTAATTGTCTTCAACAATTGCCACTAAATTTGAATTTGCAATATGATGACAGAGGGTTATGTTAAATACATTAGGATATTTAATTTTAATTCAAACAAATTTAGTTGTTGAGCAGGTCTGGCTACTTTTTATGGCTCTGACCTTTTAATAATATGAGACCTCCAACCTCTCAAAGGCAATATGTAACTTTCTACTTGTGCAATCTCGTGCTAATCAAAACCACTGGGTCTGGAAAGCTATCGGTAGATTCTACTTGTCATGACATTTTCCTTTGTGTGTTTTTTAAATTCAGTCCCTCCAGAATTTTTCATATCTGAAATCCTAACAGTCACCTTATTTATACATGTTAAAACTAAGCCCTGCTTCTTCTACAAATATTTTACAAATATTTATTTATAGTAAATCTTAAGACAATCACGCTTGATTCAAATTACAATTGGTTTAGATTTAGATTTTATTAAATTTATACCCCGCACCCATCTCTCCAAAGGGACTCGGGGTGGCATTTACCCTTTATCTCATCTAGACTACTTCTGAGTCCCAAATTACCAACTTCAGAATAATGAATATAATTAATTTATATTTTTCTGGATGTAATTTTTTTTACATACAAGTTTTGCCTCTACTTCACATCTTCTGTATTAAAACGTGAAGGACCAAAACCAACCCATTTCCATCATATAGTTGAAAAACAGGAAAAGAGAGAGAGAGAAAAAAAAAGCTTACAGCCAAGCCTATTTCTCAATTCTAAGCCATTGTAGCTATGGACACTCATGGGAGGAGGTGAACACAAAGGACATTGGGTCATATCATTGTCAAGCACAGAAATCATGAGCCAAGGTGGTTCAAATGAATAAAGGTTTATTGCATGCTAACCCTCTCTACAAGAATCTGAACTACTAATGGTTAGTCAAATTGGCAATAGATAAGGTTCAATGAAATTCAAGGTGGGCTGGATCATTAGATCACTGTGGGTGCGAAGAGACTCAAGACTCATGATACTCTTGACCCCTCCCTCAGGCTCAGCCTGGTCATTTCCTACATAAGTATGTAAACAACGTATTTCTCCAGTATATAATTTATGTCATCCATGTCATGACATGATGCACGCAATTTTATTTTCTCCGGCGGAAACATCAGGCCTACATGTTAGGGTTCAAACTTGCTACTTTATTGTTCTATGTCTATTTCACAGGAATCTCCCTATATTGGCAGTGTTCACCTTGGAAAGACTAGATAAGGAGGGGGAGTCAGACCTTACTCTCTTGTATTTATGTAAATGAGTCTAGACTAATTCACCTTTTGAATCCTCCTTCAGTCCAGGATAGTTGCACTCCACCATATTTTGATATATTGTGGCTTCCACTGGATGTCTTAAATTCTCTATTATTCAATACACAAAAAACTATACACATACACACACACACACCTTAAATCAATCATTTGTTGACCTAAGACCACGTTACATTTCTCTATTACTTTCACCAAAGACATAAATTCCAATACAACAGCCACTGTACATATGAAATCTATAATTTGCATCTGAATTACCATAGAAAATAGCAATATACAGTATTACTATTGGAATAATTTTAACAGAGTTTTAAATTCAGAGGCTTAAATATGTGGGGGGAGGTTGATATTCCAAAGCAATGGTCAGAATCAGGTAAAGCTAGGAATCTGTCATAGCACTACCTTCACAAAAAGCCATATTCTGTCATGTAACAAGGCCTTGGACTTTGATTCCTGTAAATAACCAGGAGAAAAACAAACTCAGAATTCCCTTCTCCAAGATTACATCTTATCAAAGTGTTTTGCCAAATAATCTTTAATAAGTAGCTGAGAGAATAATTGCATTACTTAACCAAAGAAAGTGCTACCTGAAAATTGCTTCCAGCTGCATAGTAGTTTAGCTGGAAGCAACAGCACAACAGAAGGGAAACTAGATTGTTTATACCTAGTGTTTGGGGAACTGATGCAACAGGATGTCCTTGTTTTTCATTGACAGGTCGTTCACCTTATCAATGATGTTGAACCTTATCACCAGATATGAAAGAAACAGAATTTGGGAAATAACAAGTTTCTAGAGCAAAGGGAGAACAGAAACAGCTATCAGATTCAGACAAGAAGTGAGAGACTGAAAAACCATTTAAAATCTTTTCTATTTTGTCCTACATTATTTTTAGGAAGATAGGAAACTGTGCGTTATATAGTTATATATATACACATAAAATATATTTTTTTTGATTGCTGGAACAGCTTTCAGTTGCAAATGCATTGATTAGAAATTAATGCAAAGAGCTAACCAAGACATAAATAGATTTCACTGGATTGCTGTTTTTCCTAAACAGTTCCATGCCATTAATATATTGCTAATAAAAATACCTTTTAGAAATAGTTATGTTAATGGAGTATTCATTCAATATGTTTATACTAAAATAACAGTTAAAAATTGCAAATGAATAAAAACAATGAGGCAGAAACAAGCCATAAATTCCTGGAAATTATAAAAGATTATGAAAGAACAGCAGAATATGCAGATTTAATTATGAAACTCCCATTGATCTAAGTAGAGAAAAGAGAAATATACTTGAGTTTGATAAAATCAACTTGAATAAGTTTTAACTAATTTCAGATGTGTGATTTTTATAATAGGACAGGTGGAAAAATTCAGAAAAAAATAAGCATAGCATTTATTGGTTTTAGATCAATGATGAAAGAAGAGGGCAGACAAAGAATAAAAGAATGAAACTCCCAACTGCAAGTAAAAATATTTTATTTAGTGCAAAGAATTTTAAAAAACCATATTCCTGATCTGCTCTGCAAAACTAATGCTATCAATAGCAAGAATATTATTCATCAACAATTAAGAAAAAGGCAAAAAATATACACTATGTATAGAGTAGCTGTTTTCTGAACAATGAATATATCCCTCTCTATGAAGAAGTCAATACCATATTCACTCATTTCATATCATGCATGTGGTAAATTATTCAAAACCACTGGAATTAGAAACACATTCCATCAACCTTTGCTTGAAATTAACACATATATGATTGCTTAGAGCAGCTCAAACTAAGTCTTCTAGTATCAGTCTATGAAATTACATACGTGAATTGTAGCATGAGGACATCACATGGTTGTAGTTACTTTGTGGAATTATATAACTACGATGTTTCACACAAAAACAATTTTGGTCCAGATTTATCATATACCGGTAGAACAGTGCATGGATTGAGGAAAATAATGTACAAATCAATTAAAACATATATGAAGCATGGACCAGATAGATCTAAAGCTGGGTACAAAAATTCTATTTCACAATGATTTTTCCATGTTAAAAAATGAATGCGAGGAATAAGTGTAAAAACTGAAAAGAGTGCCTTTTATTGGTGTTCAGAAAGAAGTAGTTATTCACACCTTGGAAACAAATATCTGTATATAGTTTAGAACATGAAGCTAAATATACAAACTAAGTAGAAGATGTATGCTCATTAGACTTCATTTGATACCTAAGTATTCAGAGGCAAGTTGTGGATCCTCTCTTCTAGCATGTACAGAATGTTCTAATTCTCTTCTCACACCTAAGTGGTCCCTCTTGGGCTTAAGCATGTGGATCAACAGCTATTCTTTACATATAGCTGCCTTATGATGGGAAGTAAGGGATCAATACCAGCTTTCAACATCTGTAACTCCTTATGATATTTTAAGCGTTCAAGTCAAACATTGATAGTGTTATATTTCCATATAAATAAACATTGTTTATTTAGCAAAGGGATAGCAATTTGTTATGAGATCTCCAAAGAGCCACTAACATTTCTAATCTTATTGTGATATTTTGGGATATCCCACAGTTACCATTTAATTTCCCTCAAGCAGAGACTGCAGATTTAATTTCCCCACAATTCAAATTACATTGAGCTATATACATCCTTGACCTTGCAATAATAATTAACTGAAAAACTTTCGAACAGAAAGAGCAATTCAGCAGTGAAATAAATTATCCCAAGAGATGTTTAGCTCTTCCTTCACAGAAAGTGTTCAAGCAAAGGCTGGACAGTAATCAATCTGGGATATTTTAATTTGTATAACTACAATGAACAGTGGGTGGTCTTAATGGCCTAAAATTAAATAGCCCTCGCCACCTCTACGATTCAATTAATTCATGTATTGCACTGTGGGAGTACATATTTACCAACCTCATAAGTCACAGATGAAATAAGCCAGAGAAGGAAAAAACACTTTTTTTTTCCTTAGCTACTATTCTAGATGGATTGACAGACAAA
>JAPKID020005017.1:0-11353 GCA_026931265.2 Tropidonophis doriae | reverse complement strand
GTTGATTTTCAGGTTCATGTTTAGTCGAGTTAGGAAGCTTCGTATCTGTTCAGAGTCATTCAGGCAAGCAGCCAAGATAGTCAGTGGCAAGAAGACAGTCTTGTGTTAGTTGGAGAAAGGGGTGGTGGTCAGAACACATATGTATATGTAGACCTGGTTGAAAGACCCATGAAGCATCCATACCAAGTCATAGGAAGTGTCAGGCCTGCAGCCATCTTTCTTTTGAATCTTTGGCCTGCCACACTTTCTATTATTCTACTATGTATTTTCTATTGTGAGAAAATGGGAGGGGGGATTGTACGGAGTTATTTACTGTGTAGCCAAAAAAAAAATATATTTCTTGAAAGCCAAGGTCATTCTTTGTCTCTACACCTCTGCACCTGACCGGAACTGGATGGGTAGAACTGCAAGCATGGTACTGAGAGATTGGACCACGTGATGGATTTGTGGGTGTGGGGGCAAGATCTTGAACTTTCAAGTGGGTGGGGGAAACTCAGAAGCATTCAGATTTGGGTTTTCCCAGATGTGCCAACATGGCTCTCTTAATAGATTGGAACTTTGAGCAATACTTTGCCTTGGACTCTGATTTACTTTGGGATGCTATTTGGAACCCTGACAAGAAGGTTACCTTAGTGCTTTGATGATCTCTTCATGATTTCAAGATTCGATTTTATGAACTCAAACAAAGTATTAAACACATCAGAGAATGTAAAATGTCTTTCTCTTAGCACTGGGAAGGCTATATGCAGATTTAGAATGGAATAGAATAGAATGTAATTCTTTATTGGCCAAGTGTGATTGGACACACAAGGAATTTGTCTTTGGTGCATAGGCTCTCAGTGTACATAAAAAGACAAGCTACATTCGTTAAGAATAAGGTACAACACTTAATGATAGTCATAGGGAACAAATAAGCAATCAGGAAGCAATCAATAGCAATATAAATTGTAAGGATACAAGCAACAAAGTTATAGTTATGTAGTCATACGTGGGAGGAGATGGGTGATAGGAAAAATGGGAAGACTAATAGTAATAGTAATACAGCCAGTGAATAGTTGGACAATAGTCAGGGAATTGTTTGTTAAGCAAAGTTGATGGCGTTCAGGGGAAAAAACTGTTCTCATGACTAGTTGTCTTGGTATGCAGTGCTCTATAGCTTCGTTTTGAGGGTATGAATTGAAACAATTTATGTCCAGGATGCGAGGGGTCTGTAAATATTTTCACAGCCCTTTTTTTTACTTGTGTAGTATACAGGTCCTCAATGGAAGGCAGATTGGTTGTAATTGTTTTTTCTGCAGTTCTAATTGTCCTCTGAAGTGTGTCTTGTTAGCTTGCAGGGGCAATAATTCCTCTGTAGAACTGTAGTAGCAGCTCTTTGGGCAATTTGAGCTTCCTGAGTTGGCGCAGAAAGAACAATCTTTGTTGTGCTTTTTTGATGACGTTTTTGATGTTAGATGTCCATTTTAAATCTTGAAATATGATAGAACCTAGAAATTTGAAGGTCTCTGCTGTTGATACTGTGTTGTCTAGTATTGTAAGAGGTGGTAGTATGGGAGGGTTACTCCTAAAGTCTACCACCATTTCTACAGTTTTGAGTGTGTTCAGTTCCAGATTGTTCCAGTCGCACCATAAAGCTCGTTGTTCAACCTCACGTCTGTATGCGGTTTCTTTTTTGTTTAAAACATTTTTTTTAATTTTTAAATAAACACAAATAAACATAACAAAAAAACAAATAACATAAAAACCATTTTCTATTACAAATTGTAGAAAGTGTTTTGGTTGGTTACAACATTTCTGTGCATCCCTTCAATAGTCATCACTTACAATTCATATCAAATCACATATTTTTAGTTCAAATATTTTTATATATATTGCAATTATTATACTTCAACCTTCATTTGACTATGATTGTTTTTACATCCATTCATATGAAATACTCTAAATCTAAAATAAAATTATATAATGGCATTCTATTAGATCTTCCTAAAATTATCCAATAACATTACATCTTTATAACATATTTTAAATAAAAATTGGTTATATACCTGTGCGCTAGTTTTTAATAAATCATTAATTAGGGGTTCCTAGCTAGTTAGGGTTAATTAGTTTTAATTTTAAATTTTAATTATTTTAACTATGGATTTTAGACAGGTATGGAATTTGATTTAATATATTTTTAATGTTTGTATATGTATATTATTGGGTTTTTAGGTTTACCTGTTCACCACCCCGAGTCCCCTGGGGAGAGGGTGCGGTATAAAAATGTAAATAAATAAATAAATAAATAAACATAATAACAAACTTTTAAACCTCATCTCATAATCGCTATTTATAGCTTATATAAAATTTCATATTATCAAACATACATATATATATATGCATTATTATCATTATTAATCATTATTTGACTATAACTATTATCACTTCATTTTATACATAATACTAATAACTAGATTTAACTTAGTTTTTATTATACACTTTCATTGCATCAACCTGTATCTTTCCAATAATAGTACAGTCTTATATCTCTTGCCATTTGTAGCATTAGTATTCTGGTTATTTTCTTGGTAAATCTTATATGGACTTCTCTTCGTAACTTCTTGTTCTTTTCATATCTCATGAAAACTCGATATCTTCCATCTGCTCCTTCCATCAGCTTATCTTTGGTTATCACTGGTGCTTCTGTCAAGGTTTCTCTCCTTACCTCCTTCACTTTTTCTCTTTTTTCTTCTTCTTGCCAGTTGCAACCACGCTCAATTTGTTGTCAGTATCCACAATTTTCTTACCTCTTTGCTAATTTTTTTCTTCAGTTTTTTGATCTCTATCCTCCATTTGATAAACATTCTCAATTTTTCCATCAAATTTTGCTGTTTTTATTCCATATTTTCCAATCTCTTCTCAATTTTCTCTGTTACAACTAGTAATTTTTGAATTTCAAACATAATCATTTGCAATGTTACAGTTTCTTTTTCTTTTTCCTGTTGCACCATTCTTCCAACTTGTAAGCACTGCCACTATAGCATTCAAAGCTTTTTGTTAGATTTCAAGCAAGTTCATTATTATCTTTCAAGTCAAGGCTTTGTCTTCCCGCCAATCCAGGTGGTGATAGAACTCCCGAGGAACACCTGCGTAAACAACCTGTGCTCTTCCTACTAAACAAGCTGAGAAGCCTCAAAGTATCAAATGATCAAAGCGAAACAAGAAAAAACAATATTTCCAAGCCTCCAGCCTCTAAGAGGCAGTGTTACTTCTTTTGCCTCTTGTTACAACCCTCTTTGTATTCCTTTTTATATCTTCTTTATGTTCCAAACTTAAAAAAACAAATCCTTAAATGGAGACCGAAAATAATCCAATCCAAGCTTTGTAAAAAAATAAAATAAAAAATAATTTAATCTATAGGTATAAGCAAGAGTAAAAAGTAGGAAAAAAATTAATCCATTCAGTTTAGAAAATAGGGAGCATTTGCAAATATTCCATCCATAAAAAGAAAAATTAAAAGCAAGATAACACACTGAGTTTAATGCAGTTTAATTTCACTGCTTACACTCTTCTGTCTTCAATTTTAATTTAGCTTTAATTTTTTTTGGATATTCTTTTTTCTAATAATAAAAATATTCCTCACCAATTCACCAATTCCTCACTCACTTTTTCTGCTTTCTTTCCCCTTCCGGAGCTGTCCCAACGTCAGCAGATTCAAGGCTGTGTTTCTGTCATTGGAAATAAGAGTTGTTCCTGGATCTTTCTGGGACTTTGCAGTGTCCCTGAGATAAGCAGGAGGTACTCTTCTCAATCATCATCTCTGTGGGATGGTTTAGATCCAAACGGACTGTCCAGTGGCAGAAATATTGACTGTGATCTTGGAGCTCCAAGATTGCACATTGTATCATCACAACGTCAGCCCCTCCTTCCTCAAATTCTGTATTTTTAAGTTGTCTATTTTCATGTTCCCAAATTTTAAAATGTTTGAGATACATCTTGGAAGTGATTAATAGTGTTCTTCCCTGCAATTCTCTCTTTGCATTAAGCATTCTTCCATGATTGTATATGTCTTTGCTCTCAAGGAGCATCTTATCATCATAAGTGAGACAAGTGTCAGAATAACAACATTAGACAGAGAACATTATTCTCTCTCAGCTGAGACTGCTTTGATTAATAGGCAGCTGGTTTATCATCTGTAGTATCTGAGTCATTGTAACCTTTTTTAACATGTTATCAGTGTACTTCTTGTGCGGGCGGAAAACACTATTTCAGTAAATGAGAACCAAGCAAAGGTGTTGCTTGGCCCATTCCTATGGAAATCTGAACATATGATAACAGGCCTTTGGCATTTAAAAAACAACAACAACAATAAGGCAAGCAACAATGATAGATCTCTACAGTCCCAATTTGAGACCAAAACCAAATCTCAGGGCATCAGTTCTCATGGCTTCTGCAGCCACAAAATAACTGTCAATTGCATTTAAAGTATTAGAATTTAGAATTTATTAAATTTATATCCCGCCCCATCTCCACAAGGGACTCGGGGTGGCGTACAAGGAAAATATTAAAATATACAAAAATACAAATATACAGATTAAAACCAAATTAAATTGACCCTTGCACTAAAATCCAATTTAAAATTACCCAATTTGTTAAAACTAAAGGCAGCAGTATCAGATTAGGCCATATATCTGGGAGAAGTCTAAATGGACTTGCTAGATCATGATATTTCTGAAAACAGGAATTAAATTCAGAAGTAGGGCAATGATAAAATAAACCTATGCTTTCTTTTGTGACAATAGGATTTGAAAAGAAACTAGATCACCCATTGGGTCATCCTACTTTCCATAAATAATATAAGCTGGCAGTGTTTCCCCTCTTTCACAATACTTATTGAAGAGAAACCTGTTGAAGTTGCCTCCTTGGTTACATGCTGAATTGCTTACCAGTTTGCTTGGGGTAGGGGGGAACAAAAGAATCAATGGCCCCAGAGGTGGTATTCTGCTGGTTTAGACCGTTTGCTCAAACGTGTAGCAGAAATCGTGGCTGGCCCACCCCACCTACCCAGCTCTATGGCATCCCATTTAGGCACTTTTTTTTAGCCAAAGCGCATGCGCAGAAGGCTGAGCACATGTGTGGACATGGCACGCTCATATTTGTAGGGAAGATTAATGAATATCACCCCTGAATGGACTATCCTTGCTCCTTGCTCCCCCCCTCTCTCTCTGTGTATGAATTTCTCAGCAAAATACATCTTAGTAAAATGTCTACCAATTTTTGCTATTTGACCATTGAGTCCCACCAGACAATAGCTCTTCCATAATTTTTATGTGTATTGACAATCAGATAGTTCAGGTCCTAATATGTACTTTTTAATTGATATAATGAAAGAAAAAGAATTTTAAATACCATGCTCATGACTAGACCCCTCTCCCAGAGCTCACTTCCAATAAAAATTTATAAGGATTGGGCTACTTAATGGAATTTATGTTTCCATCCACATAATATTTTGTGGCCAAGCAACCAGGAAGAATTAGCAAGGTGTTCTGTTCTTCAAATGCTTCATTTTGTTTTATCGAAATGTGCCTTGTATTATGGCCAAAGGTTTGTGTTTCATCAGTCAAAAGCACTTTGTTCCCAAACATTTCAAACTAATTCAGACATACTTTAGACAATGACTTTTGTAATGCAATTGAGTAAAGATTATATTCTGATAAGTCTTACATGCAGAATATTGCTGTATAAGCAATATTGTATTGCAGATGATTGGACAACAACTCCAGTGTCAGCTAAAATTTTGAGGAGCTTATTTGCAGTTCTGTGAGTTCTAAATTGCTGATTTAGCCATTTTTGCACAGATTTTTTTTTCTTGGTCTTCTGAATCTTGCCAAGTTTCATATAATTTCAATTTCTTAACAGTGTTTCTCACTGTTGAAATAGCTACCTGGAAACTTTTTACAAGTAATCCTCAATTTATGGTATAGCTATTCATTTAGCAACTGTTTTGAAGTTACAACAAGACTGAAAAGTGGTTTATGGCCAATCCTCGCATTTATGATTGTTGCAGCATTCCCATAAATTACATAATTAAAATTCAGGTTCTTGGCAACTAGCATGTATTTATGATGGTTGCCTCATCATGGGATCATATGATTACCACCCTTCCTCGTGAGCTTTCAAGGAGCAAATGTAATAGCGAGGACTGGATTGGATTCACTTAACAGTTATAATGATTCACTTAATAATCATAGCAAATATGGTTGTAAAATTGGGTGTGACTTAATAATTGCCTTGCTTAGCAATGGAAATTATGGTCAAAATTCTGGCTGTAAGTTAACGACTACTATACTTAATGTTATTTATATCCTATATATGCTTTATAAGAACACGGTGCTTCCTTTTTAATTGTTTAGACACAACTGAGAGATTATGCATTTTTCTCACCTTTGGAACTATCTTCCCCTGGCTAATTGTAGGTCTAATAAATCAATTACATTTTGTGATATTATTAGTGCTTTACTGTTGTAAAAAAAAAAGTAGTGAATCAATTTGAAGAATTTCTAAAGTACTGCATTGGCAATATTTATTTATTTTTATTGTGAATCTGTAATATATGTTACAGCAAATATATTACAAATATATAAATATTACAAATATAGCAAATATGCATTGGTATTATATTATTAACATGCAGAGTGTACAAACTTTTTTTTATTTATAAATTCACTAAACAAACAGATTGCCTGGAGGACATAACTTTGCATGGACAAGACAGGAATATTTACCTCTAGAATTCTCTACCAGGCTGATCATCTACAATTTCTGAACTAGAAAAGGATTGTTATTTTCAGGCAAATTATTTGAATAAGGTTAACATTTTCAGTCACTTACACATGCACATGTACTTTCTATATAATTATTTTTTACTTACTTGAAGAACTTTGGCCACTGTTAAGACTATAGAGGCTGTCCATGGAGTCACTTGCCTTTATAGAAGCTGTGACTGGTTCTCCTCCAGGGTCGCTGTCCCTATTTGAAGTAGAAAAACTTTTTCCCCCTTCATTCTTAAGGTGAGAGGAAGAGAGAGAGAGGGGGGGACACATTTCTTTTAGATGTTGTTCTTCATTATACAATGTCAATTTTTAAACTTAAGGCATTTATATTAATTAATTGTTTTCAGACAAGAAAGCATTATAAATAGCCAGGTTACATGCTTTACATGGTCATTGCTGATCATTTGATAAATAATTGTGTAACAATAACTTCACAAGAACTTTGTATAATGTCAATTACTTTTCCTAACAGCTCTATTTCTAACTCCTAAAGAAAGCTGACCCATTTTTTCCCTTAAATCTTAAAACAAATTGGCTTCTATGCATGAAAGTATACTTAAGATTTTCTATTGGAAATCACTGAATATAGTCTTATTTCATTTTTCCCACAATAGGCTGCATGAAGGATTTGTGAACATGCATTTTACTCACAGAGGGAATTTGGGTGTATTATTTGCTGAATAAAAATCACTAGCATTGTTTTCTTTCTCAGGACATCATTGTGGCATTTTCAGAAACAATTTCTTTCTTCAGTCCTTCATAATGCATTTTTAGAACTAGTTTATATTTATCTATTTACATATCTTTGCTTTAATGAATATTCTGTCTATTCTGTCTACCTTCTGCTAGACTCATTTAAAAAAATTCCTCACAGCTACTTTTAGTGCTTTCAACAAATCCTGCCCTTTCATTTTACAGACTTTCTCTGAACTGTTTCCACATTATTATTTTTAAATTTTGTTGAATATTTGTTGAACATTTCATTAAATATATTTTACATTTTGTTTGATTGTATATGCCTAATATCTGTTTCAAATTTTAATTTGAACAAAGATATGGCTCATACTATATGCATATATTGCTGAATAAATATATTAGACAATTCCATAACTACCTCATAAGAGGAATAAGAAAGAGTTGTCAATATAGAACTCTTCTGAGCATGTTCCATATGCATTTTTGTGTTCTCAGAAAATTTTCTAAATTCATAGAGTACAGTTGTAACAAGTAAGATGGCTGCTTTTACAAATATTTCCATGAAAGGAATTCCAATGCAACTGTACCTTCACAATATAAGAAAGTGAGATTCTGGAGAAGGAGGAACAGAGGCAAGGAAAGTCTTAAGCACCTCTTTCTTGTTTCTATTAGAATTATATCACTAGTTTTTTGCTGCATGCCTTTCCATCATGATATCCTTATACAGAACCTCCTGAGTATTCATTAAAGCTGTGATTATGAGCTATCTAATTTCTGGAAAAAAAAGTTACTTATATTTGTAAATTTGGAGTCTGAAATTGGTCTTTTTGGATAACCCGGAAGGAGTTATCCAAGGAGAATATTTTTAGGATGGAGTATGTTTTTTGTTTTATCTTTGGAAAAAGGAATGCCCTGAGAGGAAGGTATGGTTTGCACAAAAAACAAAACTTTGCTATACTCTCATGATATGATACTCACACTGGTTCTTTGGAAGAACCAAACACACTTTCTCATGGAAAGCCAGAATTGTTGTTGTTTTTGTTGCATGGCTGTGGTGTGAGAATATAATTCTATTTATATGGACTATAAATAGAGGAACATGCCTGCGGGGATCTAAGATTTAGTCAATGAGTTATCCACAGAAGATTTTTTTTTTTTATAACACAATTACTTTGTTTTTTTTAAATTTGGCCCAATGAAAGGTATTTATTAATAATCTTAGCTAAAGACATTCCCAGTACCTAGCAGCAAAAAACTTAAAATTCAGGCACCTTATATTAACCCTTAAATTTCTTTTACGTACCATATACTTAGATATGGAAAACTGCAAGCATGCAAGCAAGCCACAACAAAATGATGAAGTTAAAGTAAAGTGTGCTTTCTGTCTTCTTCTTGCTTTTTCCTTTGTGTGTTGGTTTGTTTGTTTCAATCTTTCTGAGTAGAAGGTGTACTGGAATTGTAAATATATGCAATTTGCATAATTAGAGTCATAGTTGCTGTAGTTGGCTAAATGCTCATTTTATGGAAAGGTTAAATTATAAATTATATATAATTTCCCAAGAACTTCCATAGAAAGGAACAAAAGTGGAGCCTGAGTCTCAGGGTACAAAATAGTAAATTAAAAAAAGTTTACCATTTCCTCTGAAAGCGCCCTAATGTACTTTTTCCCCATCTTTTTCTTCATAGTCATGGAAATGGCTCGCATCTTTTTTCCAATGCTTCCTCCATTGTTGGGTTTGTTTTGTCTCAGTTCTGTGCCATCACATGTGGCATATACTTCATCTAGCTATTTAAAAAGAGGTCAAGAAAGAAACACTTTTAATAATTATATATATCCACACGTACTATTTGTAAATACATAGAACTGGTGAGTGAATTGATGCCGATCACTCATATGTGTCATAAGAATTCACATGACTAGCTATGTTTCCTAGTGCAAATTGTAAGCTCTATTCAGATAATATATTTCCCCTCTATAAATTATGCTGCGACACAGCCAGCTATCCATAAATAATTGCAATTTTCTGCAGTCGGAATTGTATATACACACAGGTTTCCACTTGAACCAGAATCCTGTAATCTCAAGATTTCCATTGCAATCCATTGCATTGTATTTGTGAATGACATGTTTATTCAGTGATGTCATAATGAAAATCATTTGCTGCATTCTACATGGCAATATATCACCTGAAATAGAGCTCCACTTCTCTCATAGCAAAAGTTCCATCAATAAGAATCTATAAATTCAGTCACAACTTGTCTACTAAAAAATAAATGTTTTGCTTCAGTGAGAGAAGAACGTAAAAGAGGTTGCCAAAGACGTACAACAATCTTCATAACCCCAGAGCAACCCCAGAGCCTGCAAGAGAAATATAATGTATGGCATTTGGTACAAAAGATTTGTTATCACACCAACCCTTCTTTTCACTTCTTTAGGGGACTTTGAACATTTTAAAAATAGACTTCTCTCACTGAAAGAGGAATAAAATTTGGCAGAGGAGCAAAATGAACCAAGATTTGTTGGTTTTGTTAAAATTCATAGGTCATGTATGACTGTAGCATTTCAAGATCCTCAAAGCAGCAAGCACTAGTATAATTAATTAATAATACTACAGGCCCTTTGATCTTCATGCACTCTGGTTTAACAATTTGCATTTTGATTATGGATAAGGTGGAGTGGGGAGTTATTTATCTTCTACAACAAAATATTTCTTCTCTTTTTAGAAGTCATAAACTTTAACCAAATGGAGCTAAATTGATTATTTTACAAATTATGCCTTCCATTATATATTGAAAAGTCAAAAGGATGTGATATAAATGAATTAGATTGCACACTATACAAACCTCAGATGAATCATTTGGTTTTGATGTTGAGTGGTGTCTGCGATGGTCAAATTTTCCAAAGCTGGTTGACCTCTATAAAAAGGAAATCAATGCTTATAGATACTGGATGCTGTTATTATCTTTGAAACTGATTCACTATAATCTGGAAAAATTATTTGTCATATACACAGGGATAAGTAGCAAAAAAAAATATCCTTAGATAAAGTAACCAAACTTTTTCAGGAAGAGAAATTATCAGTTGAGAATATTGAATTGAATTGGGTGCAAATTGCTGAATTGAAGGTAATTTCAATCATAGTCACCAAATGAACTAGCATACTGTATTGTGAGTCTATATTAACCATATGAATTATTCAATTAATAACAACAATACTGTTATGCACCATCCAGATTCACTTTTGGAGAAATGGGTGGCTATACAAGTTTCATGAGTAAAAAAAATATCACACATTCACCTTATTGCCAAACATTGTTACAATTTTAGGTCAATAAACATAATCAAAATAATAGTGATTTCAAAGTAAGAATTATATATTTGTTGCTTATAATAAATATATAAAATCCCAGCCTATTTTACTAAATTTATCAATCATTTCTTTATCATCTCGTTTATCTTCTATGCTGATGCTGAAAGTGTTTTATGCCAGGGGCTTAGAGAGATTGTAGGCATTTCAGCCTTTATGTAACAGTAGTAGTGATCTGTGGAATAGTATACAATTGATGCTTATTGTGCATTTTACAAAGTATCATCCTCACATAAATTTTTCTTTAGAAGGTGTTTCAACCTACTCCTACATCACACATTTACTACATTTGTTAAGCCCAATTTCTTTTACCTTCTTTAAAACTAAAAAAGTTGGCAGACTAATTGATAAGCAGTATGAAATTATAATTTCAAAATTTTGTAGTTCACAATTATATTTATTTATTTATTTATTTTATCAAATTTGTATACTGCCCTATCTCCTCAAAGGGACTCAGGGCGGTGCACAGAAATATAA